>CABFVZ010002383.1:27579-121780 GCA_902151445.1 Timema monikensis | reverse complement strand
TGATAAACAAAATCATAGAGGAATAAAATGCACATAAGTCTTTGACGAGTGATTAATTGTTCATTGTATAGTCTTATTTCAACAGCTTCTTGAAGAAAATCAATCGTTACCATCCAATCCCTCGACCTAGCTTTCATTCTATTGGAACTTATCATAAAAAAGGGTGAAATGAGCAACCACATTATTAACAAGAATAATAAAAGCTAAAATGATACAGTAGATCAAACTATGTCATATCTCTACTGTATGAAGAATTTGCCTACTAACTTGCCAACTATGGTAATACAGATGGCAATGTTTTAGAAAATACTGAATGAAATACATAATGCATTGTGTATGGGTAAGTTGCATCTAATAAAGTAAAACTTTAGTGGTAGTCAAAGCAAGGTTAGAAGGGATGAAAGTTTAATAATAAATGTTAATCATCAGGGTCTGAATCTTGGTGACATTTCATCTTTTTTTTAGTACATCAGAGACATTGCTCATAAGTACACAAGCTCTGTTCATGATCCCCTTGTAGAAATATAATTATATAGTTTACAGGACTTTTTTTTCAGTTTTGGTCATTTTGGAATCTAAACAATATTTTCTTGGTTTTTGTCATTTTTTGAGACATTGTAAGGCATTTTTGAGTAATTTTTAGGAATTCATGTTTGATAAGTATATTTTTAAATACTATCAAATTTTTATAAACGCATAAATGCTTAACATAAATTCTTCCAACTAACATTTAAGTTAGAATGAAAAGATAATGTAGGCCATGAACTTTGTATCCCCCTCTTTGCTTGTATTATTGTAAAATACACATGCCTGATGAGAGAATGCTACTAGTCTGGAAAGAGTTGCATTGCAGATATTTAAATCAATATTATTTCTAGCAGAATTCAAAAGTTAAGTTGTTAAAGAATTTTAATTGCATTTTACATTTGTTTACATTTATTTGATTTAGTCGTATGCATTTGTAATAACAGGTTTTTATTTATAATTTTGTTTATAATTTTTTGAAAATTTGAAGTATTTTTATGTCATTTTTTTGATCATTTTTAGGTCATCAAAATCTGGGCCCTGTTAGTCATAAAGTTGAGAAAAATAAAAGTTAAAAATATTGTAGGGATGCTCACATCTGGCGGACAAGACAATATTTGGACCAGGGGACTTTTACTGCATTCTAGATTCTTGCTATACTCTGTAACCAAAATGAAGTATCAAATCTGACTTGACTGGACTTGGCTGGATTCAGATATGCGAATTATTGTCAAAATTTGAACCGGATATAAGAATAATTTGACAGAAAAAAAATTACCCTGTTCCTATTAAAATGTATGTTTATGTTTTTTTGTATTTTTGTAATACTAACTGTAATAAGCAAAGAATGAGGTAACATAATTATCATTTAATTAAGTATAAAATCAATAAATCCTTAGGTTATCATTTTTTACAGTGACAGGCACGTACACAGGGCAGCTGCATTTATTTATGAGACACGAAAGAGAACAAACTCCTCTCCTTTCCTCTGGAAAATGTAACTTTCAATCTAAATGTATTTGACCTTGAGCCAAAACTTTTTTTAAATGTATTATACTACAAATATTTAAGGGGTTCCACTATGTTGCACGGAATATAAAGGGATTCTTTTACCATATTTAATTGGGAATCGCTGGGCTGTCACACTCATGCTAGACTCGCCTGCTGATGATGAAAAAAATTGAGGTTTGAATCCTGGTCACGTATACCGAGGTTTTCTCTTTATTAAATGGTTTCCCTCTATCCTTCCATGAAAATGTGGGTAGATTACCTCACAAATGCGTCCTTCCTAATCCATACCCTATTGGATTAATTATTGTATACTGAATTTGTACAACCTGAACATATATACCTCATCTCATCATGATAGGAGTGATAGTAACCGACAACTGGAAAAGCTACCAGAGCTACTTTTATGTATCCATTCACCAAACCAAATGATCTGCAATACCACATGTTGATTTGTTATTACTTTTGGCACTCAACTTTCACAACAAACAATTTTTTTAACCATTTTTACATCTTCTGGTAGCTGTCAGCTACTACCACTCCTATAGTGAACAGTTTCTTAGTAATGTGGCATGATAAAAAACATAGGTATACATTCAACATTCCAGCTAGTTTTTATCCAATTATTGTAAGCCTAACATTTTGGTAACTTTGTCATTACAGGCAGTTACATGGGCTAACCTGGGGTTTCCAGAAAGGACAGGCAGTGAGTCCACCATGTGGATTGGCAGCTCTGGAGCGCACACACCTTGCCACATTGACACATATGGTTGCAACATTGTGGCACAGGTGATGGGCAGGTGAACCATCTATGAAAATTCCTTATTATATTTTGGTTTTCCATATTTTCTTGGTTTTGGACTTGATTAAATATAGTTACTTTGAAATCAGAGCAGCCCGAAGAAATTGTAGTGTATTATGTTTTGTTGCTGTCTCTTCTAGACTTCCATAAAAACTTTACCCTCACCAGTGATCATGTGAAAATGGTGTCAGTATTGGTTTGCTGGCGACAGAGTGGAAAGGCCTTAGAATTTCTGTCTTATGTACAGAGGGGGTTTTTCACTCTTTTTCCCAACCCCCATTAATATAAATATAGGAATAGCCCTGACAGGTATTTAGACGCAAAGCACAGAAAGTAAATTTTTAAAAACAATAAATTTTGTGGAAAGTATTCATGCATAATCTTCCCCTATGTTGCACTCTAAAAATATTATTATTTAGAACAGCGTCTTACTACTCATTTGTATTATACATTTGTGTACTAATTATGCTAATAGGCTAGGGATGGGGAAGGTTGGATTTAGAGGACGTGTACCCACATTTGTATGGAGAGAGAGTGGTAAACCATTTAATAAAAAAACTTCAGTACACTCGACTGGGATCAAACCACAATCTCCCTATCATCGGCAGTCTTTTCTATTGCGAGATTAGCGCCTTAGACCATGCGACCACGGAAGTGGGTAAAATATGTTTCAAACATGTTTAAATCATATAAGCAAGTAAAAGGTGATAGTTTTTGTTACAATCTTGTTTCTTTAAGTTTGTATGCTTACAAGAATTGTTAATGACTTAATCCAAGAGTGTTAATAATAACTGAAAGAATTCCTTAGGGAAAATGTACCAGTATTGCTATGGTGAGAGATGGAGGAAAATTATTGTTAAAATCACATAAGGAAAAACACCTCCAGTGCAGCTTTGCTATTTCTGGCTAAGTTCAAAGTGGATCTAACACCTTAAACAACTGTAATTCTGAAAAGATAATTTTTTAATGTATTGGTGATACATGCACTCTGTTTTAAAATCTTTTCTTTTGCCAACTTTATTGCAAGTTAACTGGATTGCTATTCTGTCCTTTTGACAGTTGAAAATGAAAAAAATTAATGTTTCTCTCCATCATCAAACTATTTTAAAATATATTTTATTAGTAAAAACCTCTTTTCATATTTTTAGGTATTTTGTTTTATCTGTAAGATGGTATAGGAAAGATGGATAGAAACATATAAAAGGGACAAACACAATATGTTTTTTACAATGAAAAGAAGAACACAGTTCACACTATACATTGCTGCCACTGGACAAAGAGGCAGCCATTACCTTTTTGTCCAATGGCAGCAATGTAGAGTGTGAACTTTGTTTACCTTTTCATAGCCGTATTGTGTTTATTTCCTTTTATACATTTCTATCCACTTTTCTTGCGCCTTATGCCAAATATAAACATTTACCTCATAAAACGAAAATAAGTTTTCCTTACAGAGATAATATTCTTTACTAGGTGTGTGCCAAGTACACTTTTCAATTTGAAGCAAAGTCGAAGCGAATAATATGAGATATTCCCAAAACCGAATTGAAGTTCGAATGTTTAAAAAAAAAATTTGATGTTGGATAAAAATATTATACTTTGCATAACATTATATGTAACATTACTTCATTTAACTTAGTTAATATAATACACAAAATGCAATATTCCAAACTCAATATCTTTGGTCTTAAAATGATCAATTATGTTATCACAAAATGTAATATTATTTCAGATATTTTTTTACACTAACACTAATTTGTGATAGTAATAAACAGCAGGAAATTAAAAAAAACAAAACATAAATCTATGTGTGTTTTAACTTCGAATATTTTATCATTGTTCTCGAATCTGAAATTTTACTCTCAAATCGAAGTGAAGTCAAAGTTTTCAAAGCTTTGCACACCCCTATTCTTTTCTAGAAATATAATAACATATTTTATGATACTTGTTTTACTGACTCAGGAAGCAGTGGATATTGTTCCCTCCTTCGGCACCTGCAATGCTACCAACCCGAGTTCCGTATGAGGAGTCCAGTATCTACAGTAACAGAAACTTCTATAGTCCTGGATCAGATATGGCTGAGGGTGAGTGTTCTTTAATGTTCTACTACTCATAAGAGGTCTAGATTTCATAATATGGTTCTTTAATTCTAGGAGTGTGTTATGTCCACTTTTTCGATTTGAAGCAAAGTCGAATAGAATTGTATTCCTGAAGCCAAGATGAAGTTTGAATATTAAAAAAAATCTTAATTGTATAACAATATGTTAAATATAATTTACAAAATGCTATATTCCTAATATAATTAATAAATTTCATTTTAAAATGATAAATTAAGTTATCACTAAATTTAATATATATTTTATTTAAGATTTTTTCATACTAACACTAATTTGTGTTCATCTCTTCTAAATACATTTTAAAAATTTAAAAAAAAGTGAAAAGGGGAATTCCTTAAAGAGATAATAGATCTTCACATCCAATGTCCTTTTCCTGTGCATCTAATTTTTGTTACATTGTAGTTAAGTTTCATTGGACCATTGATTATCTGCAAACAGGCTTTGTAAAAATGTATGCCTAGACGTTATGAGAGTGAAAGACATAACATGTCTATATGCTTCAGTGGCCAAACAATCTTAAGATAGAGGTCTTCTACCTATGGCTCGCTGTAACATTTTTCGTGACCCGCATGCTCATAGAAAAGATAAAATTATTTCAAGAGAAAAACTTTATAAATGTCAAAGAGGATTATAGTTGTTAATGTCTTTCGGGAGAAGAGAGAATGCGGTTTTTCCAGATAATGTCTTCACAGAAGCACGCCTCCCTTGTGGCTCACCAGTTGTAGAAACAATTATTCT
This sequence comes from Timema monikensis, assembly GCA_902151445.1. Classification (NCBI taxonomy): domain Eukaryota; kingdom Metazoa; phylum Arthropoda; class Insecta; order Phasmatodea; family Timematidae; genus Timema; species Timema monikensis. Next base: position 116,593 of record CABFVZ010002383.1, on the reverse strand, counting down.
AGATCTGATAAGCTTATTTTACCTGTGTTTTTTGGTTGGAGATAAGAAATGAGTAAAGTGGCAAGGCAAAGAACAATTGATAAAAACAGAGCCCAGAATCAATCGAGGAAATGTAATTTGAAGTCCATCACCACAATACAGTGTATAAAACAGTCTTTTGAAAAGCAAACCAGACCAACCATGTCTATAGGTGTAGGTATAATATTAATACCATCTAGTAAGTCTAGCTAAAACATTTTAGCTCGGAGGAAAAATTCCAGGAAAGTGACTTATATTTGGAGTGTTCTGACTTTCTTTTGCTTTCAAAGAGGTTAGGGCAGTGAAGTAAGAAAATATTACATCAGCTGTCAACCAATCAAATTTTCCAAGAATTCCACGTGACGAACCTCCACACACAATTGTGTTCCAAGCTATTCTCTCAGCCTCAACGTTTATTTCAACCACCATTTCATACCTATAGTTAGTTCACCAAGTATCAGTTAATAAAGTGCAAGTGATAGATAGACAATAAGTGTTCTGTAAAAATGGCACCAGTGCCATCCTCACTTTCAGTGAAGATATATTCATGGATAAAAATGCATGAAGCTTTTATGACTGCTGGGAAGATTGTTGTTTGCCAAGTATGTGACAAGAAGATAGGATGTTCCATGAAGTCACAGTGTTCTTCACACCCGTAACAAGCAGCTACAGTCTTCTAAGAAGCAAGTTTTGCTCACTCAGATGCAACAGGGACCTTCCTCTTTGAAAAATTAATTCTTTAAAGAGCTGTGCAGCACAATGGTAGCAGCTAATATGCCATATTATAAACTCAAAAGTACCACAGTTTCGCACATTCTTGGAGAAGAATTGATGGAAAACATATGAAACGAAATTGGTGACTCCTATGTTTATGTTGCTATTGATGAAACAAAATATGCCATGGGATGCTACATAGCCATCTCATTGTAGCGAAATTGAATTCTGAAGACCCATTAAACTATTTCTGATTTCTGATCTAATCGAAGGTGCTAGGTGCAAATGAATCACAGTACGATCGCAAAGTTCATCAATGATGGACTGAAAGTGCTATGGTCGAATAGTGTGTGCGAGGAGAAGGTGTTTGTCATTTACTCAGACACCGCCACATATATGATAAAAGCTGCAACAGCTCTCAAAGTCTTCTCTCCAAACCTGATTCATTTCACATGTTTGCCTCATGCATTACAACATACTGCCAAAGAAGTAAGAGATAACTTTCCTAATGTAAATAAGCTGATATCGACAACTAAAATAGTATTCATGAAAGCACCGCATATAATTTAAGTTTTATAGAGATAATCTCAAATGTCTTAACAAGGTGGGATATGTGGGTAGAAGTAGTGCACTTTTATTGTAATCATTTCGAAGAAGTCCATTCACTAGTGAATACGTTCCAATCAGAATCAGCCATTTCTGTACGTGAATCACAGGATTCCTTTCAAGACTCGAAAGTAGCTTCTTGTGCTTACATTAAACTCAACTTTGGCTGGTTTCCAAGTGCCATCAAGCAGCTAGAATCATCAGGAATATCTCGCCAAAAATCAATGAATTTAATGGAAAATGTAACACAGAAATTTGTGCAGTGCCAGGAGATAATGGAATAAAATTAAAGCAAAATTCCAGGAGTGCTTTAAGTGTGTGTGTGTGTGTGTGTGTGTGCGCGCGCGCACAAAGTGCTAAGTGGTAAAGTTGTTTATCCATCTAAAGGAAGTACTGTGGGAAAAATTCCTTTATTTAAATAAGCTCCTGTGACTTCTTGTGATGTAAAAAGAAGCTTCTCCTCATATAAAAACATTTTATCTGATAGAAGACAAACAAAATGTGATAATCCTAAATCCGCATTTGGACATGTATTGTAGTATTTGTGTGGTTTCTAAAATTGGTTATATAATGCCATTTATTTTAAGTCTATTTATTAGTGGGAAATTTCTTGGTGTAAAACTAATAATGCAATACATTTAGCTAACAAATTAGCTGTATGTGGGTATATTTAGAAAAGTGTTTTTCTATTACCTCCTTCAAAAATTTGCAGCTATAAAATTAAATTTTGTCCAATAATATAATTATGTATTTATTATAAACGAGGGTGGATAAGGTTTGATCAATGTTACATATTTTAACATTATTACATATTTTGTAGGTTAATAATACTACATAAAAATCAGGGCTCTAGTCATCTTAAACAAATTACTTTTTTACTGCCTTGTCATCTGGTATATTCACATTTTTACACTACAAGTGTATAGAGGAGAAAGGTATAGTTATAGAATAAGTGTATCCAAAATTGTGTGGTGGAAGAATGGGAACATATTTAGGGAAAAAAAAAAGTAATCTCATCACACCCAGCTGGGATTCAAATTTCAACCTGCCCTCCAACAAAAAACTAGACCAAAGAGACTGACTCACACCTTGATCAGTGTTCTCTCATGAGATGTATCAACGTTATACCAACATCCCATATTTGTTGAAGCCTATCTTCCAATTACTATAAAACCTAAAATCAATTAAGCTTAATATTGATATGCCCCATTTATTAGTGTGATCATGAATAATAATGCATTTTGATAGTGTTATGTTTTAAATAAAATATGCTTCTGAAATTCAGTGGAAGTGTACTATTCCTCTCTTTGCCTACATTATAAGCTCATATTACAGTTTGGGCTATTTTAGTATTTCAAACTGCTTGCCTGCATTACATATTTATCCAGGCAAAAGTCGAAATCCTCGTCTTTTGATTATTCCTCATTCTAGTTCAAGTAATAAAGCTATCACAACACCAATTAATTTCAAATAATGCTCATAGTTTATATTAGTGGCACTGAACAAGTGAAATGCACAAAATACAAAACTAACTATTTATCCATTATAACATAATTATTATTATTACTATTAGCACCGCGTCTTAATACCCGTTCTGGTTATACGCGCTTACACTAATGTGTGATGGTAGGGTGATTGTGAGATGAAATGGAGGACCTACAGTTTAACGTGGGATCCGAACCACGGTGGAGGTCTGGCATTCCTCACATTCACAAGTTGTTATTAATACATGTCTTGTCAGAGGTGAAGGAAGGGTTTGGTAATCAGATAAATCTTTGCCGGGACCAAGGATTGAATCCCAGACCTCAGTATAGAAGTCCGACACCTTACCCCTAGACCACCAGGTCACCCTATAACATACTTAGTAACACATACTAAAATACAACAAACATACAGGTAGTCTCACAGGCTAGCATTGATCTAGCAGATAAATGTTTGCCTGCGCAAATGCTTTGCGCTCACATTGTGGTCAGTTTTAATAACTCATGACGTAAAGGCTAGCATCCGACTCCTAGTGGTTGGTGTGTCTGTGTTACACTTAAGGTAGCTAAACGGAGGATGTTGGAAGCTGCACTTAGCCCTCAAGAAACCTTGAGTAATGTTAAAAGAATGATCAGTCAAAGTGAAAGATGCTTTAGGGAGGTATTGAAAACATTTAGCATTGACATCTTTACTTAGTGGAAGCGATAAGGGCTGATTTTTTTGTGTCTCTGTCCTAAAATAGAAGACAGTTAAGTTTCAAAACACCCTCTATTGTGACAAATGTTTGAAACAAAGAGGAAAACTCCTCCTGGTCACACTTTTTCTTTCTCTATTCTTCTCTTATTTCACATTTCTTTGCCTCTACCCTTGTTTTGCCAAGCCTCCTTATAAACCAAATTAATCCTGCAACTATTTTACACCTTAGCTAAGTTGGTAGTGTATCTTTCTTCTGAACTAAGGATCTTGGGTTCAATTCTTGTCACACACACACACAATTTATAATAGCTGAAGGACTGGATGTTGTATATGCTGGAGAGTAAAGTTAGATTGTGCTGATATAATGAAGTGCTTTTAAAAAAAGTGCACACTAAATGATTAAATACACCCAGTAAAAAAAATCTAGAATTTACACAAGATTAGTCTCCTGACCATAAATTTATAACTGAAAGGCCCTAAAGATTATTTTTTCAAGTATGCCAGGAATGGAACAAGCGTACAGCACTACCAACTCGACTAATCTGTTAGTTGTTTTACACACTGAATAATTAAATTAAAATTTAACATGCACCTTTTTATATGCATATATTGGTACAAAACTTGAATAAATGAACCTATATTTACATATTTCTTTCTCTAGAATCACCTATCCTTGGATATAGTGGAGAGCACCAAGCTTAAAGGCAGATCTTTGAGATACTGGTTCAAATCCTGGATGTATTACAATGTTTAGAATTCATATTGGCTGTAACTGAGAATCAACAGGGTTCCTTTAGGGCTATAATTTAAGTGTTACAATATTCACCCCCATATCATTCCCAACCAAGGTTCTGCAAGCTCGTGTTCTGTGTGGATAAGTTGTAAAAGCTTTCTTTTTATTGACCTGCCCATAATGTTTGAACAATTTGGAAATATTTTAAGAGAACTCGTTTATTTGAAGTAGATTAAGAGAAAAGTATCTGTAATAATGTTAAAATTGAGGTTAGTAAGACTATTGACAAGCCAAATTCAGGTACTCAAGGACAGTATTTAGTGGATAAAAATATACAATAAATACTCTGGAATATTTTATTAAAAAATATTAGTTTATTATTACTTACTAACCCTACTGGTGTACACACATATTTTGTAATTTATCTCTTACTTTCTCTATGACATTAGGAACTCCAAAGTTCATTACCCCACTTACAAAAATGTATGTCACTTCTCCCTATCTTGAGCTGGTTCTATCCAGTTGTACCTAATGTGTATCAACAAAGGTAGAGGTCTGCCCTGAGATTTTACAAAATATTTCAAGGGTTCCTAAAAAAAAAAGTTGGTAATTATTGGTCTGGATATAAAAGAAAAGATGAATCTTTAACACACTTTTTTATTACCAAGAAAGCTTATAAAAGATTAATAAATGAGTTTGGTTCTCTTTTTATATAACTTCAGAACTAACTCAGGCTCGAGTAGTGACCTTGAATCCAGGGGATGTGCTGTTTGTACCTCATCACTGGTGGCACTATGTGGAGAACATCACCACTGCTGTCAGCATCAACACTTGGATATCATTGGTTGGTAACTATGACATCTTTTAAGATGATTACAATCCAGTGAGAATTTGTGACACCCCCCCAACCCCCCTCGAATTATTGCTACCTTAATTTCTTTCAGTGTCCTGGTTTTAAAATTATTCTGTTACTTTCAAAGAATGTTTTCTAAAGTTGTAATTATTCTCTTAGCTCAAAATGGGTCGGAATTGCCACCCTCATCTACTATTAGTTTGCACTTGAACAAGTTCAATATACTAGTTCTCACACCCCTTGTATGTTTAATTCGTAACAAGGCTGTTTTTCTGACTTGCTTGCTCCATATAAGTTTGCACCTTGAACAGATCTAATTTAGAGATACACCAAAATTTTGTGAGACGGGTTTTTACGAACTTTTACTCAGAATGTTAAAGCTTCCTATTGATATATTTGTATTGCACCTTTTAACTTGGCTTCCACTTTTAGAACAAATTTAGTCAGGAACCACACAGATTTGGTCCCATGTTTTAAGTATGCCGGAAAAGAAGACTCTAATCTTCAAACATTATTCCAATAATCCACTTTAAGAACATACTTTTCTTTAAGTCCAAAGAGAATATTCATACATGATAATAGGGTTAAAAGTGTTGGCCATGGTTTAGGGTTAAATATAACATAAAATGCAAGTTAATATAAAGGTTGAAAAAATTTAGAAATGAATATAAAAAATATTTTAAAAATAGTTAAAATGTTTATTTCCATTTGTCGGAATTAAAACTCATGCTAGTTTAAAAGTAGATAAATCCTTTTCTCTCATTTCTTTTTGTTTTTCCAAATGAAACCCGCTATTCACTTGTTACCAGTCCACCTGATGCCTTAAATGGCCAAACATGAAAATAAACAAAAAGTCAACAAACTTCTTTGAAGAATAAATGTGTTTAATAAAGAGGTAAGTGTTCTTCCATATTATAAAATTGATTATTTTAATTATTTTAAACAGTACTAGACGATCTTCCCTCAGTTTTTGGGTAAATTGACAAAGAATTGTATGATAATTGCACAAGTGGCAGCATTAAGCTAACTACCGAGTTAAAGGTGGCTGCGATATCTATCTGATAGCTCATGATCTTAATTTTTTTAAATCATACATTTGTAGCCGACGATTTCCGCATGCCCATCATAGACTCTGCCTTAGAATATGAGTGAAGAATGACCCTGGGCATGGAACGATTCCTGGATAGCTCAGTGGTCAGAGCATTGGCATACTAAGCCAAAGGTCCCGGATTCAATTCCCGTGTCCAGGTGTCATTTTTCAATTTTCAGAATATGATACAAACTTAGTGTTCTATATGTTTTTAGACTCATTTGGACAGCCATTGTCAGCTGGAGGAAGCTCTAGTAAAGCTATTCATTGCTCAGCTGTGTAAGGATCTGCCGAGCAACCATCAACAGGCTCTTCTTAACCCTTCCGAGGTAGGAAATAATATAGTGAAATTACCATTTCCAATAGGGCTAATACATCATCATCATCAACTGTTTCCACCCTGTGGCTGGGTCGATTTAGTGAAATGCCTCCATTTTCCTCTATTCTTCCACCACTTTAATTCCTCCCATCTCTTTCTTGACCTCTCTTGCGGTCTTTTTTCCCACATACTTCATTTCCAACATTTTCTTTGGCATCCTCTCTTTTTCCATCCTCTATAAGGCTAAAACAAACACATGAATTTGCCTGCTATTCTTTATTTTCCCATCAAAAATATTACTACAGTAGAACCCTGACTAACCATGCCTTCACTAACAGTTCAAGTCTCTACCATCCTAGAGACACCCCAATGGCATGTTTGATGAACAGCTGTGGTGATGCATAATACCAAATCCTTCATGATGTTGTTCATTTTCTGTTGTATCTTTTTAATTTCTGTTTTGATTAATTTTTATTTTATGTGCACTCGTGGCATTTTTATTGCACATACTTTTACATTCCATACTTTTATAAAACTGCAGTACAATTCACAACTTTATTTGTGGAACAAAATACATTTTTATCAGGTAATTAGTTAATTATTCATTTAAGCTCATAAAAAATTAGTATATTCGACAGAGTTTGTTTTTCTTTGCTCGCTTCTTGTTTCTGGGAATTTGGGGGTGTGTCGTCCAGGCCCAGGTCAAGAAGTCGCCGCTGCAGTTTTTTATTTGAGAGGCATTTGATATGCGTCCTTCTTGGGTCAGAGAGCGGTAGTCAGAAAGATAATACAGGGGAGGTGGAGGAGAGAGGGGTCGTAACTGATAGGCGGGTTGCGTGGGGGGATGAAGAAGATGGATATTGGAATGTGGCAGGTGTGAGAAGGGCTTTAAAAATGGGTTTTGGAGGGGGGGGATCATGAGGAGAGGGTGGAATTTCGAGAAGGAGTTGGCAGAAAGAAGCTGGTTCTGAGCGCTGGAAGGGTTGAGTGGCAGCTCAAATGGTTCTGAGTGTAGGAGAGGGTGGTAAAGATAGAGTGGCAGCCCGAATAGTTCTGAGCGCAGGAGAGTAGGAAAGGTAGTTTGCAAAAAATAAAACAAAACAGATAAATGGCTTCCCAAAGCCCCGAGAGGGTTGGGATGAGATGAGCTTTAGAGGGTTTGTCTATTTCATTTTGTCAGCCAATTTGGCTTGAAGTTAAATGTTTATTATTAGAGACAAGGTCACTCTCTTTTTTAAAAACGGTTTTCAAGCGTTGCCTGTTGTGGAAATTATTTTAAACTATTTATGTACGTAACATTTATTATATATTATCTAAGGGTGTGATTATAGCCGCACTACAAACAGAATTTAACCTATTAAATATGAATTTCATTTTAAAAAAAAGACTATTACTAAGAATGTGTGAGAGAACTTCAATTTCATGTGTAAATAATTACCTGTTAGTTTTATTTCGCGAACTCATAAATATGTAATAATGATTTCTATGAGCTTGAAACAAATTTTGGCGCATTTAAAATGGATTTTTCAAAAACATAATAAAAAGTCGGTGTTGCTATCTAAAGTGTTTGTAAAAATTAAAATTACTTCTGAAAATTACAGTGAATTATGTCTAGAGAAAATAGTGGCAACTAATGGTCTGCGAAGCTTCGATGACATTGATTCGAATTTCACATTATATTTTATTTGATGGCTCAAATCAAACCATACTAGCAAAAAATGGATAAGTTTGTTATTCCTCGTTGCGGCTTTGGGGGTAATTGGTTGTGTCAAGAAGACGGTGACGTTGTGTTCAGACGCGGGTGTAGACCATCTCATGGAATCGCCAGTGACAAGGACAAGCAGATGGGAAGGGTAGAGAGGTAGAAGGAAAGAGTCCCGGCAACATGAGTTGCGGTGGGAGGTAAAGGATGACGATGCAAGGAGGGGAAGTTAAGACAAAATTGCTCTTTACAAAACATGACAAATAATTAGCTCATTCAAACGGCGCACCCAGGTTGGCTCGACTGGCCTCTGACCGAGGAACCATCGTGTTAAATACCCTCCACTGCTGCTAGGCCTTGTCCAATGGGAGAAAAGGGAGCTTCCCATTAGTGCAGGAAAACGTGAGCGATAGTGGCCGCTAAGCGAGCCAATAGAAAGAGGAGTTCTTATGGGCGCTGAGTACAGTGGGGAACTCGTCACGGACGGCTTAGAGAACATGGACTGTAGAGAAGGTGGTTGGCGCGGCCTGTGCAAGTGCAGAGGAAAGATACAAGGGCCGACTTAACAGTGAGGCACAACAAGTTTTTAGGCCAGTGCAAATCGCACAATGTGCTTAAAACATGTTAGTAATTGAATTTTAATAACAATTCTTGTAAGGTAGAGTAAATGCTTATTAATTATTACCATATTGACTGAAAAATAAAGTACTTATACTATGTTTCAACATTCACAAATGAAATAACTTTTCACTTAGGGCCACTTTCATAGTTAGACTTTGTATGCTTCAAGTGTTTTGCTACACTAAATACAAGACAACACCTACATAAAACTCGAACATAATGAGCCAGTTTTGCATATGAAACTGGCCCATTCCATTCTGGTGTAGGTAGGTGTTGTCCTACATTTAGTGTAGCACCACACTTGCAGCATACTCACTCAGATTATGAAATTGGGCCTTAATCTCTAGAGGCCCTCCAGCTGAAGGAAGCCCCTGGGCTGTAACTCCTAAAGTTCATGCCTTGATCTGGCCCTGAATGTACTTACTGTCCTATCTAATTTAAACTATGATTTAGCTTAGTACTCTATTCCAAAAATATTTTTTAAGTAATCATGGACACAGCCTTCTTGTTTGAATAGAAGTGGGTTGAAACTATATTAATTGTACATGGATGAAATTTAAAGCTTAATCTTGAAAAACATACTACGCATAAGAGGTTCCTGCAGCGATGTTAAATTTCTCTTCAATTATGATAATGTCCACATTAGATCTTATGCTATAGAAATAGAGTTGTAACCAAATTTTAACTTGTTTGTTTCTATATTTAGGTACTACTTATTGAGGAAGTTGCTATGTGAGCACTGAAACAAAGTGTGTGTAAATATATGTTAGTGTTTTTACTTTTATTTGTGCTTTGTTTTTCTACAATTATTCTAGCACGTATTTAATTTATATTATATTTTGCTTAGTGCCCTTTATTTCTTACATAATCTTTAAATGTGTATCTTGCTTGTGTGTAAGAAATTGCATTGGCCTTAACTTTTACCAAATAAAGATATCTTGCCATTCTCGTTTCAGGACTATCTCCCTGACCTACCCCTCTCAGTAGCGATCTCACAAGTGGACACCTGTGTAAATCTATGCCATAAGATTAAGGAAGAAGCCCCAGAATCACCTGACAAAGCTACCCAAATTTCAAATAGCCCAACAGCTAACAAGAAACCCAAGCAGGATTGTACCTCGTATGTAGATGTGTTGTCACAGTATGGCAATAGTGTGATGGTAGTTCCTGTGTGTCCATATGTTGAGTTAAAGACGCTGCTTTCTAAGAAGATGGAGGCTCTACTGAGTCATATTACTGACACAAACCAATACAGTTCACAGAGTTCATTGGAAACGTGTGAAAAAAAGTGTTTGGAACAAACAGCTGAGGAAAATTCACAGTCACTCAGAGAAGACATTTTGGCTCGTCATATGGTCAATGCCTTCTGTCACCCAGAAACTATATTGCTGGTAAAACAGAAACTCCTTGAGTCAAAAAGATAATATTTTTATTAGGGATGGGACCCTCGAAATTGAAATCCCTTTAAAAAAAAATTGTTTTCTAGCTCTATTACTGCTTCAGAACAAATGATAATTATAGGATTAATCTAACAACCAGGCTCCAGACCAGTAATTTAACATATAAGAGAGAATGTTTACATTTAGTTGGGGTGATCGGTCAGCAAATATTTGTATTGAGCGGGCAATACAAAATTACACTAGGGCACGGGAATATTCGGGCGGGCATTTCATTTTACGAACAACTTTGTCACAGCCCTATTCAATTTCAAATTACAAGTTTAAACAGTGACATTTCAGTTTTTAAAAATTAGAATGGTTAGGTTATGGTCAAGAATTTATAGTTAATACTAGAGCAGATTTCGCTTTATGAAAATTCTCTTGGAGCACAAGTTCCTCTACATTTTCTTAGAGGTCTGTGTAGTACACACATTTCCAGCACTTGAAAAAACCCATTCACTTGCCACGAGTATCTAATTATTTCAAAACTAAAGGTTTGAGTGATGGAAAGCAGGCAGCATTGTCAGACGACCACTCGCAGGGACTTAATTTATTAACTGCAAATAAATACTTAAAATATTGAAAGGACACAGTATGCAGGAAACATAGGATACACACATCTAAATTGTGTTTACTTGAAACAAAATGGTTGTTTCCTATTTAGGCCTAATTTTCTATTTATATCCTAGTAAATCTGGCTAATAAATTAAAGAAAACTAATTTGAATTAAGTTTTTACAAGCATAGGGCCTAAAAATCTAACTGTGGAAATGTTGAATTTGTTATGTTAGCATTGACAGAGAAAATTAAATTGTAGGAATCTTTATTTAGCTATGTTGTAGGTTTGTATCCTGTGAGAAACGTTATCGTAGTTTTGTTGAAAGCAAACATGATCATTTACAATTTAATAAAAAATAATACTACCCTTGTTTAATATTAGTTGAATTAGAGGTTAGTGCTGACATGGTATTGTATACTTACCAAGTTCTTGAGATGCAAGATTGAAATACGGGCATAAAAAATATACTAACCCGACATTCTAGGATTTTTAGAAGCCCGATTTACTGCCCGACCACCTCTAACATTTAGTTACTATTTGTATTTTTATTACTGTATTATATATATAATTCTTATGTTCACGATTTATTCCAAGATTTGAAATCGTAAAATATTGAATTCGACCCAACTCTTAATTGTTATGTTTTGTATGTGAAATAAATTGGTACATTACTTAACAGACTACTTGAACACCAGCATGCCATTTCTTAATAAAATTACCTTCCTCATCCCTAATGTTTAAATCAAGTCTCCATTACTCGTGCAATACTTATGCAAAACATTCATTTCTTTATAATGAAAGAATTACGATTTCAAATTATGTCTAATAGGAATTCTGAACATTCCTCCACTATCTTCTTGAGATAATTAAGTTTATCACTAGTGAATTTGAATTAAAATTCATGTTTGGGTCCAAAAATGGACTATTTTACTGCTTCAAGATGAGATAAGTTAGTTTATTAGAAATCAACACAAAAAAAATTATGTATGGGATATATTTTAAGAATGGGTGAAATTTTATTTTTAAGAAGATTCATACAAGTTTGAATTGAGTCCACTGTTAGTGAATAAACTAATGTTATTACTGGTTGAGTTCACATTAATTAACACTAAATCAATTGTATGAAAAAAAATTGTTAGGCTTTTAATTGTGGTTAAGAAAAAGTTGAACTTTCGTTTCACTAACCAAAACCCCAATGTGAGCAAAAATAAGCTTTTGCAGACATACCATAGAAATGGTTAAAAATGCTTTGAAAAACAAACTAAAACAGCCCAATTCTGGTAGACACATCTGGGCTAGTTTTCTTGTCAGACTGGGGCCAAGAGCCAAATCCTCCTCTGCTGGTGCCAGCTGTAGACTTGCCCATCTCCTCATGGGACTTGACGGCCAGGGTGGTGCGAGGTCCTGTGCGCCATACATTACTTCTCTCATCCACCACAGACGCCTCCACGGAGAGTAGATACTGTCCCCCTGTCGGGAACGCCAGTAAGAACTGGGCAGTGAAGAAATCTCGGTGTGGCGCCACTGTATGGGTGAGGAGTGAACTGGGGTCCAAGGGCTTGGTGTCTGCATGGGCATGGCCTGAACGAGACTGAAGCTGTGAAGAAACTGTGATCACCACACCACTGATACTGCGAAATAGACCGGGCCTCTTACCATGTTGGATCACGCCTTCCACCTACAATGACAAAAGAAATATGTTAAGTTGCTGCTTCCCCAAGAAACTAAAATCGGTGATCAAGCAAACTATGGTGCTTGACCCACAATGTATTTTGTATTCATTGGTGATTTTGAGAGTAATGATACATGATTTTTCACATCATTTTTCTATAATAATGCAGGTAATTTTCACTAAACTTTTCATCCTTATCCTTTTGATTAAGTCATTAATAATACTCATATTAGGGGTCTAAGTAAATTGGGTTCAATTGTCAGTAATGGGAAGATCAAGGTTCATATGTCATTAGGATGCAATAGAGATAGTTTTACCATAACCCCTTCCATGCTAAAGTAAATAGATTTTTTCAGAGTTCTCCTCTGAGTCCTTAACTCTTATAATAATTTGTTAATAAAAGAAAAGTGTGATCTACAAAGCAGTGTGTAGAGCAAACATACTTTGACAGCCAAATGATAGCCACTCTGTACACCAATTGGCTCCCCGAGCACTCTGGGTTGTGGGGATATGGCCAGCTTTACGCTGGTTGATTGCAACACCTGGAAGAAGTATCGAGGAAGACATAGGGAGGACCCAGACAGGATCTCGATTTGTCTGAGCAGACAGTCGATGTGCTGGTGAGTGATACTGTTAGGTTCTTGATCGATGGACAGGCGGTCAGCTACTGCGCTAGCCTCTTGGCAGCAGCGAATCAGATGCTGTGTCTCTAAGCTGCCAAAATTTACAAAAAAAAAATATATATCAAGTGAATCTCTCAAAAAAAAAAAGTTTTAAACACAATATTATTTTGCATTTGTAGAGATGTGCATAGGAATTTTTTTTGAAACCAACTTTTACATAATTTTATGGACTTTTTCAGTTTTACAATTGCAATAATTTAAATTACACTATTTATAATAGATTATATCATCAATTGACAAATGCAACTAATAGTAGGCCTATATTCATGTATCAGCGGTCACATGGTTTAACACATCACTCTTATGCTAGACAAAATAATTGCCGCTGACAGGGAGAACAAGTTTTAAATCCAGGTTAGGTAAACTAATAATAATTACTAATTCAAATTGGTAATAGTTTTGAGAGAATGAAACCTATCCAATTTTCCTGTACCTTCTTCCAAATTTAATACAAATTGGTAATAATATTATTCAAATGCTTAAGATTATGTTTTTGTATCCTCATCTGTGGTATAAGGCGCCACCAATTTTATGAAAATTGGATACATCTCATGATAGAGCTTTGAGGCTATGAATTATTAGTAATATAAATAACAAATGATTTCGGTTGAGCTTCATGGTTTTGTAGCAATGGGTCTACAACATTATTATTATTACACTATACCTCCCATCAAGTATTAGCTACAACTCATTTCAGTTTTATATTCTAGTTTATGTTTGCTTATAAAATGTCTTATGAATTTAATGAATAAAAAATTGTTGGTAACTAAAAAAATTAATGTGTTTTACCGCATATTAACTTTAAAAATAAAACGAATGATTATAATTAGGGCTCAGAAACAAACGATTGAAATCGGCTGATTGGCTCAGTCCTAGCTTTTTTTTATGGCTGATTATCAATCCAAATACCATCTTATAATACAAGTGGCTTCAGAACAAGTACCTATATCAGCCGTTAATGTATTCTAACAAATCATTAAAAAATGTTTATCCATAAACAAAAAAACATCCTCTTCATATATTTTTCCAAGAAAGTTTATGCTACTCTTGTATTGTATATAAAATATAAAAAAGTGTGATAGTTTAACATTTGAGAAACTAAAACAAACAGGCCTATTTGTCTTAACATGAGTGAAATGTGTTTTAAATTACTAAACAAAAGTTTTAATTTGACACAAAAATGAACAAAACTGGTTAGTAAATATTGCAGTTAAGGGTAGTTTAAGTAATTTTATAATCCAAATCAGAGCAACTTAATCTTTTATCAAGAAACACATTTATGCACAGAAAAATGTAAAGAAATAAATGTTAGCTCTAACTTGTTTATAGGCCTACCTTCAGAAGAATAAAATATGAAGAAAATCTTAGATCTAAGGGCACTTTTAACTTGATTTAAGATTCATAGTACTAAAATACAGTAGCCCCATAGCTTCTTTGGTGCTGATTGACAGCTCATCGCTGAGAGCTTTGAAAAGTTACCAGACCAAATTATGTATCCCTATGCCGAACCATATGATCTGCAAAAACATGTGTTTAGCAGCTGTCAAAATTAAGGTATATACCTAAATTTTGACTGTCAGAAGTCGGCTGTGAGCTGTCAGTCAGCACCGAAGAAGCCATGAGGCTACTGTAGCTTGCTGACTTGTTAAAAAAAATAATTAAATTAACGTTTTTTTACATAAATTAATTTTCCAAAAATTTACATTTCGTAATAGACTAAGAGCCCTTTCACATGTAGCAGGTTCTACCTGCCAGTCACTAGAGACGGGCACGAGTGAAAGTGCAGTTGTTTTCACACATGGCGGGTTATAGAAGCCACCCCAAGGTCACTAGAAGTCAGTGTCGTTTTCAAGTTTTGCCTGCGCATTCTGTAACTAGTTCGGGTTTTCTAGTGAGTGGATCGCAATCGGAAGGGTCTTATTTTATATATGTTATACGCGAGGAAAAGTCACAACAGGAGAGAATGGGTGCACCTGCTCTTGCAGAAAAGAACAGTTTGGAACATTCTCACACTTGTGCCATGAATTGTGGAGGGACATTTCAAAACTTTTTAACTGCTTTCACATGTCTAATATTTTTGAAGTCCTGATGTAGTTCAAGGAATACACTCTTCATGATTGTGTTGCTATTGTTCGCGATTTGTATTCCTCAAGAATCTTGTCCCATGGCACATGCCTAATAGAAACTAACATGATTAGATACTCTACATCTATTCCGGACTCCATATAAAAACTTTATAATATACTTAGAGGTTCAATAATCCGATCTAAATGGGACCAACAGGTGGTAGGATTACCGAAATTTCGATAATAAGGAAACAGGTTACTATAAATAGAAGTGCAAAATAGGTATGAAATGGGGTTTGTTAGTAATTATTATTTTTAATACTTGAAGTTTTTCTTCAATTGAAAGGAACAATTTTTTTCTCTTTTCAATTGCCATATTTCTCATACAGTAAAAGTGCATTAATGACAAAATGAAAAACTCATTCACAGTATGAACGAATACAGTGCAAACATTCATGGAGGTATGTGACTCACTCACTGACAAAGAAACGATGGTAATGGGAAAATAATCTGCATGCGGGTACTGCACAACAAAGTAAATTTCACATCATGAGGATGTCAGATTAAACGGAATGTTGGATTATCATAACTCTATTGTAATAGAAAAATAGAAATTATAGAAGTGAAAATGCCTACACCTCGCACCAAGTATAAATTGAGTCTGAGTTGGAGGAAACGGGCTGCGTGTGAAAACCTCCATAAAAACCAATGGTCTGCAATTGGGGTTTCATCCCATAGCTTGGAGGGGTTCCGCGCCAAACTACAAAGACAGGCGGGTAATTTTTCGGCCTGCACAAACAAGCAGGTGCGCCCGCCTCTTGTGAAAGGATCAAGGCGTGAAATTTTAAAGGATGTATTTAATCACGCAGACTTTACTTTGAAAAGGGTCTTTATATGACAAGAAATAAGCAAATAGCTGTTAAGAAGTGAAAACATGCATGATAGGGGCCTAGAAATTAAATTTAACTCCAATGACTTTTGGCTTTTAAATAGAGTACAACATTGGTACAGTAGCCTACAAACTGCAATTCCTGAATTAAGAAACACAATGCCTAGGGGCATAATAGCTCTTTAAGCTGATAACTTAACAGCTAGGTTAATCTTGCAACCAATAAACCGAGATTATAACTACCTTAACTTGAACCAAAGATTGCTTAAAGTGTGATTTTTGACAAATAAACGGGATCAGTGAAATATATTTTACAATTACTTCTTATATTGCTAGGTGTCAATTCCACTGATTATTAAATAATGAAGACTCTTAATTAGCACATTACATTTCAACACCTGTTTTTAACTGTATTACATATACAGTCCAATTTTCATAGGTAGCCCATTATTTAAAAACTGGAAAATCATGTAACTTAGTAATTACAATGTATTTACATTCTTAGTTTTTTTAATTAAATTAAGTCACGAAAAATAATCATACAGTAATTCATAAGGAAGTATAGTGGAAGCCTTTGACTTTCAATCTATGATAATAGAAAGTGGGCTTCCTAAAAACATCTGGGTTTAGGCCTACTTATGTTAACAGTGTTATTATTAGGGTGAGCTGGGCACTTAATTTAAATTAATATTACAACATTGTACATAGCTGAAATATTCACCTGGAGTGCTGAAGACTGAAGTCTAATGGGGCTTCTTCCTGATAGGTTGATTGGGCCACCTTTTCAACGCTGTGAGCCAAGAGCAGACACATTTGTTGTAACAGTTGAATGTTGACAAGGGAAGCAGGATCAGCATCAAATGCTGACTGATACAACTTCCAATACAACTCGGCACAGGCGCGGAATTCCTTGACACACTTTCGAAGTTGGTTGGTTGCGTGACCATAGCGCTGCAATGGGTCACGAGTGTTCTCTGCGAGGGAAGAGGCCACCGCTGGGGGTGGAGCTGTGCACAGACTGTTACACGAATATGCAAGTTGACACAAACACTGGAGAAACTCAGCGCGTAGACGCACATATTCACACTGGAATTGCAATCCATGTGTTGGGGTGCTTGCGGCTTTCAGGGCTGCAAACGCTTTATTGTAATGAACTATAGCTTGCCTCAGGCGGTAAGTAAGCAGAGGCTGCTTGGAAATGTCTATAAGTTCTGCCTCTCCGTGACTTAGGTCTTCGAGGGCCGCCAACCAAAAGTGGAGGTGCTCTGATGAAACCCTGTCCTTCAACTGATTGAGTATAGAGGCAGAAACGGCGTGATGACCATATCTAGCTGCCGACCTTGCTATCCTATAGTTGGCCCACAAGTTGTTTTTCTTCACCACTCCTTCAATAACACGCTTTGCCTCAATGTTCCACTCATAGCCAGCAAAGCTCTGGAACACCAGGATACATAGCATCACCTTAGTGTGAGATTCTAAGGTCTCGCTAGATCTCAGCTTGTCCAATACTTTTGGCAATAAATTGTGCAGTGCTTGAGATTGGATTCCTCCAATTGCTCCCAGTGCCTCACACAAAAAGGTGCTGTACATATCAGATGACATTTCCAACTGTGATCCGATCAGGTCAACAAATCTAGGACACAAATCCTGATGGACCCCACACAGACTCACTGCACACTGTAGGCACACTCTTAATTCTTTAGTCCTGTCCTGGTCTACATCACTCATCACAAGGAGAAATAAGGATTCCAGGGTGTCCACGACTTTATTAATACCTCCAACATTGGTATCTTCCTTAGAACTGTAGCTGACAATCCTTGTCATGACTCGAACAGCCTTAGAAGCTATCAATGGGTCGTTAGAGTAGCAGCTGTGGTGACAAAGTTCCATCAACGGGGATCTTGTATGAAGCTGGGAATGGCATGTGGCAGAAGATTTTGCTAGTGCTAGGAGAACATCTAAAGACCAGCGAAGGATCTTTTGGTGAGATGTGTTCATAGCGACTATTACAATGGCTTCTACAGCCCCTGTTGGCCACAAATGCGCACCTTGACCAGCTAAGTAGTGAAGGTTCTTTAAGGCTTGCGCCTTCACCTCCCAATGTGGGTCGGTGCGAAGATACTGAAGAAGGAGTGACACCTGCTTGGGAACATCTACCAGAGTTGCAGAAGCTAGTTGAGTGAGAGCATTCAAAGTAACCAGGACAAAGTCTCGGGCTGGATAACTAGGGAGAAGATCGGTACACAACTCCCTGACCATTGCTGCGGTGGATGTATCATGATGCATGTGTTGAAGTATCGGTATAAGTTGTAGTTTCATGGGTGCAGGAGTGGACAACCCTCGAATCATGTCTGAAAACTTGTTGCACATACTGACGGCAAAGGTTCTCGACTGTGCTGCAAACTGTGTTGCTGCAGAGATGGCTGCTTCCACTTCCACAGCGTCATGAGAGTCTAAACTGCGCCTGATACTGTGATGAACCTGTTGCCGTTCAGGGATTATACCGGCCACGCTACCTAAAGTTCTTAGAGTGAGTGCCCTAGCGATAGGGTCATTGGAATGAATGACACTGAATATTCTCCGGACAAACTCATCTACATTGAGGATCTTGTCCAAGTGTTTCTCACTTTGTTGGCACACACAAAGTACCCAAACTCGTAGAAAATTGTTTCCTACTCTAAATACGTCCGCGAGTTTCAGCAAAGAAGAATTGATTAATATTGGGAAAGGATATTTCTCGAACAGTCTTGGGAATCTTACTATCGCCTCGCACTGCTCTCCTACTTTGCCAGACCTCAAACCTTTATCCAGTTCTGTCAATGCAGAGTTTGCATCTTGCTCGGGCTCCCCTAACCCATTTTCACTGAAAGAATTAACCCTAACGTTTCCTAACATTTCTTAAATAAATTAAACATACACAACGTACTATGCTTGGACACCATCCGTTAAATAAAGTAAATATATTTTGAAAACAACAGTTAATTCACTGTCTCGCTGGTGCTTTGGCTGTGACAGATGAATACAAATTTGATTAAATTTCTCTACAGTCTTTCCATGAGTTTTTAAATTCAACATTAAGTTGACACGAAAAATATGTTAAAGTTTGTGTTAAAATGCCCTACTTGTCTGTGTTAAAATGTTTGTATGGTGTTGTCCGCATTTATGCTGCTATCTAGACACATATGTGAGCACTTGTATAAATAGCAGTCTCGATGGATCATTAAGAGATTTATTTAGTTAGCATTACTACTACTATCCTTATATTTTATTTATCTATTTTGTATTAATATTTGCCGTGCAATTAGTTGTTTTGCTATTCCATTTCACTAGAACATTTTTTATTTTGAAATATAGTTAAGCCCAAATGTAATGAAATAAATGTTTAACATATCAAAAATATTGGTTTTCACCAAAGATTAATTTATTATTTACATTTGGTCAAAAATAAGTGTTTTGATAAAATCTGTTAAAGAGAGAAATGGTTGGAACAACTAATATTTTTCTTTAACTATTTCTATAAACTATAAAACCAACACCTCAATATTAAATGAATGTTTGAGGAAATATAAATAAAAGGCAAACTAAGTTTAGAATAAGCATTATTTATTTATATATTAAAACATAGACATTTTTTCACAACGTACACAATGATATTTTACAAATACAAACAAGTGTGCATGACTTAATATAAAAATAATAATAGCAATTACAATCCTTATTTATGTTTATTTATTTGGGATGAACAAAATAATTGGGTTTGCGATAGAAAAGTGGTTTCAAACAAATTGATCACTCTAGTGTTTCAGGATTTGTTGGGGGTGGAGGGGATTTGAAATGTCTGTTGTGTTAACTTTTCTAGAGGTTAAAATGGCGTTAGAGAAGGTGCAAAATTCAAAGAGAAATATAAGTGTCTACAATTATAAAACCTAATTTACTGCACTTAAAACAGTTAGGCTATTGGTAGGTGCGCAAGCTTTATTGTATGCTCATTTGTCTCACCGGTGTTGAGGTCGGGATTCAAATTCTAGCCTGTTAAACTAACTGTAAATTTTATTAAGCATTTTCACCCTTCCCTCCATGCAAATAAGAGTATATTTCCTCAAATTATACCTACTCTGCCAATGTAATTAAATGAAGAAAGCTTTGAAGGGTAGAAGACAGTTAAACAATTCACTAACAAAAGTTAATTTGAATACTTGGAGGTTATCAAGGAATCACAAGGACATCATAGACAAAATATTAGGTCAAATCTTGCATAAAATTGTAAATCAATAAAAAAAAAGTATCAATCCTTTAATCTTCAAGTACAAGTGAGTACATGGTTTAAACATTTGTCATGTTAAGAATTTTTTTTAGGTATATTTTAATGAACGCTTCAAAAATAGTTACTAACATTTAAGACGGTTTAGTTTGGCTAACTTCTTTAAATTTCGTCACTAAATATTTAGCTAATTTTCTAAAGTAGATTTGGTGCCTAAAATTTTATAAAACTAAAATGTTTACATTACTACTACGATCTGTATCTTGCGTTATGTGGTTTGGCAGGTAAATTTATTTTGAAAATTTATTGATGACATATAGAATAATTATATATTAATTTTAATTTATTTGGTAAAAGGCCTGGCCACTGTATTTAGTTTAAAAAGATATTTCCCACACGCCCAGAAAGGCACAATTTTTCGAGAGGTAAAGACCATGTAAGTAATCTTACGCAATTAAAATTTGTCGCTAGAATTTATGAACATTCTTTCACTCTGAAAGCATCTCAACCATCTTTAGTTTAAAAACGTGTTTAGTTTCGTTTAAAAAATATATTTAAAGGAGTGCAATAGATTTTCAAAGGAGAAAATGTTGCTTTATGAGTTACTTTAGCTGATTTGAATGAAATACTAAGGAAAGTAAAAGAAGGAAACGGATATTGTTTATTAAGGAATGTCCTTTACACATGAATTGTGGGAAAAATATACGGAGGAATTTTAACATTATTTACGAATGGACAGTTAATGTTTTGTCACCTTTCTCAACTTAGTAAAACACAAAATCACGAAACAAGTTACCATAATTAGAAAAAGTACCAGTGCAGAAGAACATTTTACAGCAAATCGAAAGTTTTTGGCAACGGGATGATCATTCGAATACTTGAAGCTTAGTACAAGGATATCTGGGGCATCTTTGAGCTTTCTATTGAGTACATGAATGTAGGTAATAATGATTAAACCAATTACTTTTGTAACTTTATTCAAAAAGATGAAATAATACAAATGGACACTTGACTTATTAATAATGAACATAAATTATTAATACAATAATACAAAATTACCACTGTATCCAGCAGACTCATGAAATGAGTGCAAATTGGCAGTTGTCTTTTATATATACTGGCACTATAATTTGGGATGTAGAAGAAGAGAAAGTTGCTAAGACAGTTACGGCTCTTCCTAAGTTGCAACTATTATCGCAAAAATATGGGGTTTCTTCCATCAATTTATCTAACATGCTTCCTCGAATAATAGACTACCATTGAGTAATGATACCTTGTAGTGTTTTCATCATCGCTAACCTTTTAAGGTCCTGACACAGACTCCGTAAGCTCCGTTTACGTATAGCCCTTAAGTCCTTAATGGCCCGTTAGGCCTTGTTTATACTGAAAGTGATTTTCTTGGAGGTTAGAGGTTAGGGGTTTGCATAGCAAGGCCACAACCCAAACGAACACATATTATTTAGTCTACGTGTGCATACTGGAAGCGGTGCGGGGGTTGCCACGAACCGAGCCCTCTAGGTAACCCGCTGAGTGATTCAACTTGTCGAATAAAATCGCTTGTTAGCCAGGTAGCAACCGTTCAGTGAACAACAACCTTGTTTTATTTTATTTATAATAATTGATATTGAAAAGCTTATTAGTACTGTGTTCCAAAGAAGAACGTTGCAGGAGCCCAGTGACATCCTGCAAAAGAATGTGTGAGTACTAAAAAGGGTCTGGGAAGAAATATGTATAGAGTTAAACATTTCAGTTTAAAGTATTGTTTAATATAAATAAGCATTAATTATTAATATTAGAGAATTAAACATTTCAGGTCAGTTAAAGTATTTTTGTTACATGCATTAATTAATACATGAGGATTATGAACATTCCAAGATAAAGTATTTTTTTATTATTTGTATTGATTATTAATATTAGACAAAATATTTTGTGGAAGTGGCTAGTCATTTTGTTAAGGAACACTTCCTACTCCATTAAAATAATTTAAGAAGTTTTCCTGATTCGAACAGTATTATTCTGAAAATGCTGTTGTAATGAGTGTGGTTGTGATACAAAGATATTTAATTTAGTTGGAAAACTTAAATAAGTATTGTCATGCTCTTCTTTGTCAACGATGTAATTGTGTAATACAAATACTTCTTTTTGATTTGGTTAGCTATTATAATGAACAAACTACAATAATATAACATACAAATTACTATTTTTAAATTGCTTCTAATAAAAAAAACTTCCTCAGAGTAATAACAAGTCATTGTTCAGCATTAATTGTTTCTCTAAAATTAGTTGTAGTTTTTGTCCATCTTTCTTCTAGTTTGGAAATTAAGAAATCAAATTACTTTTTATTCATACGTAGATACCCCAAAAAAAATTATCATCATACAAGAGAGCTTGGAAATATAATTTATTAAATTCACCACGTTCGGCACTCATTAAATTCATGAACCAAGCAAGATCTATTAGCGTAAGGCATATCATCGAGTTTAAGAGCTATTTTTTTTCTAGTGTAATTAATTTTCTAGAGATTGTGGATGTGATATGATTAAACAATGTACCTCAACACTACACTACGATTGCTATTGACTCACTAAATACCTCTTTCTACATGAACTCCATATCGCTTGCTGCTACCCATTAAGCAAGCATCTAGCCTCTAAGTAAATCGCTCGTAGTATAAATGAGGCCTTATAAATGGAAATTGCGTCTACACAGTCCGTATCCGAAATCACGTGACCGTGCTAACCAATGAGAAAGTTGGAAGCAACGTCCAATAAAACGCTTCGAAAGAAAATCTTTTAGAGCTAGGCGCAAGCAGATGTCATTTGTGACGTAGATGATATCCCAACAGAATAATATTATAATATAAGTAACTACTCAACATACTTTTATAAAACTTTCAGGATATTTCTGAAATAGAACATTCCGTAAAACTATTTAATAATTTTGAATTTGTTTCCATAGCAACGGATCCTTTGGCTGCCATTGGTGATTTTATCTCAATACGCGCACACGCTTACTTTGGTGTGATTGGTAGTCCATAGCAGTCCGTATCGAATAGTCCTTAGAAGTTAAAGTTGAATCAACTTCTACGGAGTGTAAGTACTAAGGAATTAAGAATATGGACTCTGTAGATAGTGCAATTTATTAGTGTGGAAACGACCTCTTACGGAGTACTAAACACCTTACAGATACGGAGTCTGTAGATAGGTCTTGAGAAATATTTGGTCCAAATTTCTTAAACTCATTTAGTGGTTGGCTTTTTGACTTTAACGTTGTGGCACAATCTCAAAGAACTCAATCTGAGATTTAGCGATCATTCTTGTCCTTGGATTTGCAGCAGGTAACTGTTGTCCCAAACTAAGACAGAAAATTAATTAGTCTATATATTTGTTTTCTTTCTTTAAGGTTATGAAACACATGGAAGTAATACAAATCTTGCTTTTGCTTGATTCGTTATGAATGAACACAATAATTGCTGTTTATTGCGGGTTAATTGAAAAGTCTGCAGCACCGTATAGCAACTGCATTGTTGACAACAGATTTAACAAAGACTAACCTATTCTAGCCTGTCCTAGCCTATCCTAACTTAACCTATACCATGAAAAATTAATTTTATTAGTATACCATTTGTGTCAGGAGGTATAATAAATTGTGTATATTTTTTAATTTCCAACTACTAAAGAAGAATGGAGTAAAATAGCACATGATAATCAAAACAAATGGTAGCATCGATTATTGTGGATGGTCTATGGATAGGAAGCACATTCATAATGTTCTGCTTTCTCATTCGGGAGAAAATTATTACAACTAAAAACTCTTAGAGTATTGTATTAAAGAATAAGAGGGCCCTGATTATGAGTTTTTATAGGTTGATGTTGAGGGGGGGATTGAAGATATTCCGATTAAGTACACAGAATTTCATAAACAATATTAAAATCTCGATAGCTAAATTTGCCTAAAAATTACGAAACTATTAAGAATCAAGACTTATTATTTCTTGGTGATGAAAACTTTGGTTTAAGTTAGTATTTTCTTAAGCCTCCTGCCTTATAGAAATGGATGGGGGCAAAGGAGTTTTAAACTATAGTTTCCCGCGTGCTCAAAACGTAGTTGAAAATGGGTTTGTAATAATTGCATTAAGATTCAGAGTTCATCATAGAAGTCTCCTCACAGTCGGTAATAACACATCGTGTTACACCCCAACGACTTTGTAGCCATGGTTATGGTACTCAGACTACCGAAACATGTCGGCAACATCTAAAACAGCTTTCTTCTAAACGCTGTGTTTTGCTAAGAGAAGTTTTACGGGAATTAACTAAGACTGGACTTAGATCTACTATCCACCATCACATTATTATTATTATTATTATTATGTTTCATTTGCTATAACAAGAACTTTAACTACCGTTGTAATAACTTTGAGCGCGACTAAACCTGTGTTTTTGAAGTTATACTTCTTTAGGCGCGTTATGAAAAAATGATGAGAGTGAAATTTTAAGATGCGCGCGCATCACTGTAACACAAAAGTAACAGGTTGAAGCTAAACCGCTCATTAAGTCTCGAAAAAAAAAGCTACCAACAAAATAGAAATAGAACCTCTGTTAGTCGCGCATGTTGGTACGCTCGTCGCCTCTGATCACTGTTTTCATATATATAATATTTATCCACATGTTTCTAGTTTCTACATTCACAACACGTGTTTTAGTTTCATACAAGTGCGAATTATATATGTGCTAATAAATTATATTCAGTAGTGATTTAAATTGAATATTTTGATTAATATTATTTACTATTCGTAAATATTAGTGAAAAAAATTGTGCTTATAGACTTTTTCAAGTGCTCCAATATAATTGAGGTTAACTATCCGTATGTATTATTTATTGATATAAATTAAAATATTATTATTTAACATAATTAATACTAAATATTATCATTTTATTGTAATTAATTATTTGCATGCAATTAAAAACTATTTTTTAATGATAACAAAGAAGTATAACTTCTCACGCGCGTACATAAGTACACACACCCATTTATTTTAATTTGTATTTAACTATTCGTCCACATGGGCTATATTGTAAACTCGGACTTTATTTTTAAATTTTTCGTTGTTAATTTTGTATTTTTAATAGTAGCAGCTCGTGTATAGGCACTGCAGAACTGCAGCACCCTCTATTTTCACTTGACATTATCGATAACATTTAATATAATTAGTCCTTTTTTCTTTAATTCTTTCTTTATTTTTGTAGTAATATATATTCCTTAAGTTTAATGTGAGTAATTCAGTAGCTATCCCCCAGTTTATGAAAAAGATACAAAAATCTTTGTATGGAACTGTTTGCTTCACAGTGCCAGTGACGTGCTGTTTGACTGTTGTGCACATATGCACATAGGAGGGGAGTGGGGTGGCTGGAGGGACTGCCAGGTAGAGAGAGCACTGTTGCTCTTACAGTTCCGGCTCTGCCGTGATGTTGGAAGGATTTTTTTTGTATTGAGCGTGTGTTGTGCTTAAAAACAGTGTACCATATTCTTGAATGTGATAAATTGAAGAAGAATGTAGAAATAGATTATTATTCTGCTTCCAGCTATTCTATTTGATTAATTTTTCTTCGGTTATTTTATTTTACAGAAAGACTAAATGCGGTTGCAGTACTTTCAATGGGGAAAAATTTCCTCAATTGTCATCCAGAGATCAAGGCGAAAATTATTGAACTTTTTGCGCATACAAAAATACAAAAACAAAAAGAAACAAAAACAAGAAGAATGGATTTCATTTTTAAATGAATAGGTCAAGCTTGAACTGTAAAAATTTAAGTTAAAGTAATTAAAAAATGTTTGTTTTTGACTAGAATTTATCAAGTTCCTGAATAAATTTTCTTTGTATACATGTTTTTTTCCTTTTACACAATTTTAAAACAAAGGCTAAACATTTTCTGGAGCTGTACCCCCACTAATTTTAGCTACGAGCCACCTCTGCATACAATGTATTCAGTATGTTATCAATCAATTCAAAATCCACAGTTAGTGTATTAGAAATCCCCCTAATACATATTGGGGGTATTTGAAAAAGTTTATTTTGTCTAAAAGCTTAATTAATCTAACTTTAATTATTTGATTTATGATTTTTGATATGGAAGAGATAAGTGATATAGGCCTATAGTTTGATGGATCACATTTCAAAGTGCCACCCTTAAACACAGTAATAATTTTTTATATTTTCGGTTGTTCTAGAAATTTACCTCCTGTTATATATTTATTAAGTAGAACATAGATATGCTCTGCAAAAAAAGAAATTGAGACGTGATTTAGAATTTTATTTGAACATTTATCAAAAGGCCAACTTTTTGAGATACTAAGATCTTTTCTCATATGTTTTACTTCCATTAAATTTGTTAAGAACATTGAAAATGAGCGGTCTAAAGCGGTAGCGTAATATGTCCACTTATCATCAGGTTATAAAGGAATATTCATTTCAAGATTATGTCCTACAATTATAAAAAAAAATTAGCAGATCTGCCATTTTAGAAATTGTACTAACTTATATTCCTTGTTCATAAATTTCAATCTTGCTATTTTATTATTAACTTTACAGTTTTTTCCAAGGGACTTATTTATCTCCTGCCACAATTATTTAGGATTATTACTACTAGTTTTAACCTTTTTTGAAAAATAATTTTTGATCAACCTTCTCTTATGTGCTTTTACATTATTCCTAGCTAAAATAGAATCATTCTTATAGTTAGTATTTTCTGAGTTTAATTTAACTAATTTATATGTTTTGTCCCGTAATTAAATTATTTCAAACATGTTCGTTCAAACACACCTAGGAGAATAACGAACACTATTTGTAATCAGTTAACCTCCCCTTCTTTCAGCAAACAACAAAGCATTTTGCATTTGTACAATATTACCTGTAAAACTGAATTGTATATCCTCTAGGCTGTTGCACGAAATATATTTGGGGGAAGGAGGGGCTGAACTAGTGTTTTTCCCAACTCTAAGCATTTCGTAATTAGAAAAATTCCCAAGTGGAAAAGATAATGTACAAGGGCAATGTTGAGATAGAGGAAGGGAAGGGGAGTAAGGTCGGGGGTTTGAAGGGGGTAAGGCTCCCAGGAAAATTAAAAAATTTGGGGTGATTATCAAGTCTTGTGAACCGTGCTTTAAGGTAACTGTATTTTTTAATTTATTTGTTAATCCTGGATTTTTCAAGGTACAAGGATTTCTTGGTGCATATGGAAATAACTTGAATTATTATTTATTTCAGTTTACCTGAATCTGAGCTAAATATCCAATTAAGTTTAAATATATTTATTTAGAGTTGCAGATATCGTTCAAATCATGTAATTTTTTATTAAAACAATATAACTGACTTTATTACAGTGGTTTCCAACATTTTATAGTTTATAGCCACAACTTTTCTCTCTGCGGTCATCGTGATCCTTTGATAACGTAAAGCGTCCAAATCCTTGTTTTGATGGTTTTTCCCCACTGTGTCTTACTACCAGTCTGCGCTACCCATATTAACTACACCAGTGGGATAGTTAAAATTTAGAGGAAATATACCTTATTTTCATGGAAGGATATTAGGATAAACTACCCCTGGCCAGAATTAAAATCCTTACTTCCCCTTCACCAACAAACCAAACCAAAAAATGTGACATTAAACCTGAATTTCTACTTATGTTTGTTTTAATTATTATAAATTGATTATAATGATTATTTGCAACTAATATATAGTAAAAGAAAATCAACAAGCCCGGGATTGGGGGATGATTTTATGTTATGCTGGCAGCATTACAAGGCTGCCACAGTAAATCAAGTTAGCAAGAAGCTACCAGAATGGAATAGCCAAAAGGAACCCGAGTAATATTTTTAACATCTTACATTTCTATTAGAATTTCGCATCTTCCTGAAAAAGTAAATATAAAGCTAAAACCTCTATATTGTGACCCCATCCTGCACACTCCCTGCACCCCATGTTGGAAATCACTGCTTTATTATAACACACTTGGAAGCAATATTTAGCTAATAAGCTCCCTGAGATATATTACTCGCTTGTCACTTTATCAAAGAATTAGCAATTTGGCCATGTTTATTTTAAAACATTTTCAGCTGTAAAATAAAATAATTTCAAAAATTGAATTAATCGATTTTTCTACAGTATTTTGATACCTGTCTACCAATGTCCTGCTTCATAACCTCATGGAAGTTGTCCTAAAATGTTAATACTGGTGGGGAATAAACTATTCAAAACGTATTGTAATTTAGCACGTGAGGATGAAGGGATTTCCCCTGACATTTTATGAAATAACTGATGACAAATTTGAAATCAGCAGTATAAACAAAATGGTTATGCAAAAGTTCATGCACATTACACATTAAATAACGAATTTTAAGATGTTAAGGGGTGAATAAAACACCTTGTTTTTGTTTATATAACCTACTTAAATCAAATAAAAATTAATAGAGTTGTAACAATGTAACATAGCCTTAAGCTACTCCTATTCGTTTGTTGTTACTTTGAGCCTATTTAAATTACTTTCATGAAAGCCTATTTTAACAAACAATGAAACAAGATCTATCAGTACTGTTCAATTCATATTAGAATGGACATTTGCTAGCAAAATTAATGTGTATTTTAGAATTAAGACACTAACACTAACCTCAATGTTCTCATTTAATCTTAGTCAAAGTTCTCAATAAGAAAACAATAAAATGCTGCGAAACATTCATTGCATTTATACCTTCAAAATGTAATCTAATTAAGGCATTGGTTGCACAACAGATGATAATCTGAATGATAATACTTATACAGACTAGCAGCGATGAAAGTCACAACTAAAACACTAAGCAATAAACAAAACATTTTCCGACAATACTTACACCCTAAGTCTTGTTGGCTGAGTGGAATTTAGCTACTGGGCAGCTGATGATCACTTATGATTTGTTTCCAGAATGCATTTGGCATTCACTCACTCACTGTTCTCTTTTCCTACTTACAACGGCGCTACTAGACTACTCGATTAACTAAACTTTCTACAATCTAATACAGAGGGAATCTCCTTTCGATGTTTGATCATTTTTGAAGTTGGGACATTTTTCAATAGTTAGTAAATTTTAAATTGGTCTGTACAAGTATGTGGTTAAGGAGTTTAATAAGAAATTACTGGGGTACAGAATAAGCCTAGAATTTCCCAACTCAAAGTTTCAAATCTCACAATATTCCCAACTCTCTAGCTTCAAACCAACATTGTGGAGAGGTGGGTGACCGTCCCCCCAACCCTCCATCCCGGTGCAACGCCCCTCCTCTAATGTAATTGAGGATTATTCAGGCGAGTGTGGTATAATACTTCACTATTTTCAAACAATAACACTTTATTCTTCAGGTACACGTTTATGCATAAGAACATTAAAAGAAATCGTAAAAATTTTTCCCCCTACAATGTAGGAGACGATAAACTTGAGCGTCAGGCTTTGGTCCATGGTAATGCGTATGTTTATGTCCACACAGTAAAATATAAAGATCACTGCTGACCACACATACTCTCCTATTACCTTTGACTGCTTATGCACACACACACACGCCTCTAGCGTGAAAGCATGCACATTACCTAGTCGCACAAGAAAGCGCCTGCGTGCCTCTAATAATTTCGATCTCTAAAATTGAGAATTTGTTAATTATGTTTGCATTACTGAAGCGATCTCGAGTCTAGAGTATTTTGTTGACAAGTTGTTGACTTTCAAAAGTAAATTAGTTATCACTATGTCAGGCTATATGCAAAGTTTATCATTAACATGATGGGACATTACACACATACACTAAATCGGGAGGGTATAAATAATATATAATTGTCAAGTTTATAACCAAGTTGTTGGAAGGTTAGTAAAGAAAAGAACATGAGGTTATGGTAGTTCTGTCGCCATTTTGAGGCGGTTTCTTAATATTTTGGAAGTACAATTTAGGGCGCTAAAACGTAAAATGGTTTAAATCATAACATTTAATTTATTAGCGAGTTTCAATGCATTATTCAACTTTAAACGTTTGCTGGTAAAAAGCACACAACTCGAGCTGACAAAGTAAGAATACAATTCTTTTTACCAAAATAAGGCCTATTACCCTTCGTAAGCATACTCCTTAATCATCGCAAATGATTAAAAACGTACAAAATACCCTTTTTCTTCTCCATTAAAAATTTAACCACTAATAGTTGAGAATTATTGTAACCACAAAAAATGTTTTTATTCTCCATTCAGACTTGAATCATGACTTCGATTATCAAACTCCACACCATCTCTGGTGCAATGGACGAATCCCCTCCATGCTACATATTGCAAGTTGATGATTTCCGTATTTTGTTGGATTGCGGATGGGATGAAACATTTGATCAGGAATTTATGAAAGAACTTCGCAGGTAAAAAAATAACCAACAACGTAAATAGACAATTATTAAAGTATGTTTTAATATTTTTTAATATTAAAAAAAAAACCTTAAAGCTGGCTGGCTATGTTGCTTGATAGTTCAAGGTTCAATTCTGTCAGGACATTATATTGGTATCATAATCAATCTAACTTTAAGGTTCTAATGTTTTTAAATATAATCTAGCATGATGTAGCTAACTTAACACACCATAGAATAAACTTAAGTGTTGTTCAGAGGAGAACTTTAACGTTGAGTGAACAGCACCAAGTATTTAAGTTAACTAACCATGTTGTGAGCGACACAAACATGGCTCTTAAGTAGTCTTACTTATTTTTTTTATTTATGGTATGTAGACAACTTCTTAAGCCCCAAACACAGACTCTGTATCCACAAAATACTTAGTGGTTCGTACTACTTAAAGGCCCTAAACATTTTCAATCAGGGCTACACAGCCTGTATCCATCCTTAATCACGTGACCATGCCAACCAATGAGAAAACATTATCTAATACAACACTTTGAAAGAAAATTATGTGATTTTTTTATAGCTAAGAGCAAGCATACACTATTTCAGTAAACCAAGTCAACCAAAAAAAGTAAAATACAACCTATTTTTGAGAACTACACCTGAACTGAAGGCAAATTGGAATAACAATAAATATGTTTGTTTTACAATCATGGTATTATAATTACTATAACTTGAAAATGAATAAAGTATAGTTACTATAACTTGAAAATGAATAAAACATGTTTAGGTCTACCTCAACTCTGGATGTAAACAAAGTAAATCATTTTACTTGACTTTTAAGGTTAAATCTTTTAACTTCTTATTAAATTGAATAGGGCTAGGTCATTGCTGAACAAAATCTATTAAAAGCGAATCAACTTTATACTCAGTTGTATACATTATGGTAAATTTACTGTTACTCTAAAATTGCATAACACTGGTTGTGTGGAGGGTACAATGCATACTAATGAGAAGTTGGATCTTCAAAATTGATGCCACACTTTCTGAGAACTTTGTATTTCCCAGATGTAATCAAAGTTGTCTGGATTGCGGTGGGTTATAAATTTTCTGAAATATAATACTGGCTAAAGCCATGTGGTAGAACTATCTTTTCATTATGCTTATGTTTTCCATACCAACAGATTTCTTCACTCCCATTGGTTTTTTTTTAATGTTGATCTGCGTGCACTTAACTATGATTGTTAATCTATATAGTCGTAGAAAGTTATACTCCATTCACAGTAGGAATTACTCTCTGAAAGGTCTTTTTTTCCTACCAATACCCTACTATATAATAGATATCTGGTAGGGAAAAAGGCCTTTCAGAAAACAATTCCTACGCTGAACAAACTTTAAAGATAATCCAATCTCTACAGAGTGATAAGCAGTAAAGACTTATGGATAAGAAATCTGTAGCCAGACCCATCTGCTACTATAGTATCGATCTCTTACAAACCACTAAGTACTCTAGGGCTACGAATACAGAGTCTTTGTTCGGGACCATATATCTTGTCTGTCTCGCTACTCTAAAATGTCATATACGCTTTATTTTGAAGCTACATTAAAACTAATTTAGAAATTACTGGCAGTCTAATCAGCTGTAATTGCTTGGTTTTCATTTTCGTGAACAATTTATTTTCAAACAGTCTATATTCTTTATTTGTGTTTTGCTCAAGTTTAAGTAAATCCAGATACAATTCTTTAAAAATTAACTTTTATCTTGTCACATTAGATAGTCCTATTTATTGTTGACAGCCAGTGGAGAGGACTAAATCAGTCTTTTGCACTCTGAATAGGTATTTGTGAAACACCTTTATCATTTCAAGGTAACTTATTGGGAGACAGGTTTGTAAAGTTAACAAAAACATTGTGAAGATTCTTGTTTCTAAAGCTAGAAAAAAAATATTATAGAAATGAGTAAGTAAACCACACAACCTTATTTTATACTTATAATAATGAATTAAACTTCAGGAAAGGAATGATGAAAATCACTAAAATAAACAGTGTTTCAGCTGAGATGTTGTTTTTCATCATACAGATAGTATAAACTAACTTAACTTAGTCTTAATCTGATTAAAGCTAGGCATGTTGATTAATTTTGAGAACAATTTTCTTTTAAATCTGAGAAAGAAAATGTAGTTTTCGAGATAAAATATATATTTTTATGTCATCAAATATATAACTTAAGTTTACAGTTGTATTAAGAATGCTCTTTAAAATATGGAGGAAATTTTGGTGTTTGAAAGGGAATCTGTTTAAACATTTAACAGCATTATAAATCACCAGTAAACCCTTGTGAAACCTTTGCACATTCAACCTTCCCCCCACCCCTAAAAAAATTTGTCTTTTGTCGGGTTGTTGAAATTAAATACTCAGCGAAGTGTATACACAAAATAGCAAAGAGTTTATTTTCAGTAATTGATACAAAAATATTGTTAGATTTTTTAAACTCAAATTTTAAACAAACAACATGTTTTAACATAAACTGAGTATGTTATATCAGAAGTTGGAAAAAAATCATATCCACTGATACCTTCTTCATTGCTGTAGGTTTTGTATTAGTTGAGAAAAAGGGATGTTGACATCAGAAATAATACATAAGATAATCTAAATTTAAAGCCAAACATAAACACATTAAAAAAATTTTTTTAGAACACAGTAAATTAGTAAAAACAGTAGGCCTAACTTATCTGGCAGTCACAAAAATATCTCAAACTACCTTCATTTAGCCACATATAGAGCTTAATTATAAAATAATGATGATAGGTTTATCGTTGTTGACAGAAAACAAATATGTTTGTATTTAATCAAATATTCCATGTATCATGTTCTTATTGTACGTCTAATTTACTACAGGCATTCCCATCAGATTGATGCAGTACTATTATCATACCCCGATCCTTTGCACTTGGGAGCCCTGCCATACCTCGTGGGGAAGTGCGGACTCAACTGTCCCATATATGCAACCATCCCTGTCTATAAGATGGGACAAATGTTCATGTACGACCTTTATCAGGTTGGCTTATTTTAAAACTAGTTCACATAAAGTCTAATTCAATTAATTGTGCTTGAAATTTTAATTTTACTTATAGTAGGCCTATATGTTTGTGTCTAATGTGCATGATATAGGTTTGTGAATCGAGATTAGTGGCTCTTCTGTTTAAGGTATTAAATTCACACTGCATTTGGTTTATGTTTATAATAAGGCTGCCCTGTTAGAATCTTGCGTAGGAGTTTTTATTTAATTGACATTTAAAATTGTGTCTTAAATTTTACTATGACTGTTCTTGTAAATGTACACTCAATCCAATCAGTGCATTGCTACCCCCTTTATTATCTTTATGAAGTTGGCTTTTAATTTTTATTTTAGGATTTTACTTTAGGCTTACTTTTTTTTAGCACTGTGTATTACTACCCATTTGGGCTATGCACATTATATGTACTAATTATGATAATGGCTTAAAAGATGACAAAAGATTAATTAAGAGGAAGTGTACTCACATTTGCATGTAAATAGAGCTGGAAACTCATTTATAAAAAAAAACACTTTCAGTACCTACATATAACCGGAATTTGAAGATTCAATTCCTCGTCATTGGCTGTCCAGTATATTACGGGAGTGACACCTTGGATAGCAAAGCGAGTTTGGACATACTTGTGACCTATTGCCGGCAACTCTTTCATTATTTTATATTAAGGGGGTGGAGGGGCTATTATGGTTACATCCTGGTGATAACTACTAGGTCACAAGTAGTGTAGCCTCAGAACACTTCATTTGTCAAGGCCATTTATTGAGACAACAACAATATCACAGCACATATTGATTACAATTTTTGTTCTCTTTTCCAGTCTCGCCACAACATGGAAGATTTTGACCTATTCACATTGGACGATGTAGACGCAGCTTTTGATAAAATCGTCCAACTGAAATATAATCAAAGTGTTCCAATGAAAGGTAGGCTACTGAATTTTCTTACCAGACTTTAATAATATACCATATTTATCTGAATCCAAAACAAGTTTTTCCCCAAAAATTTGTAGCTTCAAAATCTAGAGGTCATCTTAAAATCACATGCTAAGGAATGTGTTAAACCTACATCAAAAGGTAATATTTACATCTTTATTTAATATAGTACAATAGTGCAGGGCTGCCGTTTATTTAGAGGTTTTATCCATTTTTGCGGATTTTAAAGGTATAACACAGATCACAGGATATTTTGCTATTTTTACAGATTTTTAGGTTATCGTTAAAAATAACTACCTAGTTGTGACCCGATGTGATACTTGATAGCCATAGTATTGACTGGTATCGCAATAATCTATACTATATGCTTAAAATCTCAATATCACTCTTTAGTATTCATCACAGTTAGCTTCTAAAATGGGTTGGGGCCAGTGATGTGCATAATCGAATTGAATTTTTTTCCTTTGTGCTGTTTTTGATTACTTTTCCAGTTACTTCATTATGAGATTAAAAATTCAGCCTTTCACATTAATCAAAATAGATTTAAAACAAATAATGAATTATCAAATTGTTACGTATTTTAGTCTTAAAACTTTGCCTACATAGCTAGCGCTTGTCAAGTAAGTGTTGAGAAGACTCAAATCTGCTACACCTTTCATGTCTCCTTACAGTGCCAGACTAGAGTCAGCTCAACAGGGTCAGAGTTTATTAGACAATTTTAGCGATGCCGAACTTGAGTTTTAATTCATGAAACTCCACAAAATATCTAACTTTTGACTAATATAAAGTAAATTATTATATTTGATTAGATGTTCTTAGATCATCGGTTTTGAAATAAGAATAAAGATGCTTGTCTAACTATCACTAATTTTTTACACTTAGTTGTCATGGTGGTTGACTTTTATGGTAGTTGGTAACATGTGAAATGTGTTTATCTTCTCTATAAAAGCAACAGTTTGTTGTATATTTGTCCTTTGATTCATTCCTATATCTCTATATTTTATATTTTATTTTCTGTATATCATTGTGAAGTGTCACATTTAAGAAGCAGGAGTGTTAATAGTCGAGTCCAATGGCAAGGTTAACCTTTTTATGCAAAAGCAATAGTTGAGACAAAAAATAAATCTCTTTGAAATTCTGCAACCCTAATTAGATTTTAAGTCAACCTAGGTGTTTTGATTTGTAAATAAAATCATTTGTTAACATTACAAAATAAGTCTACCATAAATATTATTTTCTTCATTCATGATAAAATAAATACCACTTACATAATATCTATCCAGAACCACTGAAACACTGGGGGTGTCCTTGATTCAGGGTCGTCTTGGATTTGGGTAAATATGCTGATTGTTATAATGAATTAGTATTTAACTTGCTATACTTTTGTTAGTGCAAATTTTACCCCTTACAGTGGTGGCCATTTACAGCTGTGTACTTAATGTATGAAATAAAGTACAATGAGCAAGTTATAATATGGAATTAAATAAATACAATAAAGTTATGAAGCACAGATAAAGGTTAAAAACACTAACACAAATTTATAAACCCTTCAATATTTCGATGCAATATATTATCCTCCTCAGGATGCAGTAGACCGAACAAACTGTTGAGTAAGAAATAATTATATTTTCTTGGCTCACAGCAATGCAAATTGTTCAATTCACAGATTACTGTCCGAAGCTATTTGTGCTTTAGTGTTGGTGTAAAGTAGATTCAACTAATATTATTTGAAATGAACAAAATTTTGATGCAATGTCAGTTTTTAACAAGTAGAGGCCTACATTCTTGGTGCACAAAATCATGTGAACATACCATCTTGTGAAAGGGCATAAATAACAAAACCTGCGCCGGTGGGCATGCAAATGAAGACTTGGTCTTGTCTAGCTTGCTGGCTACGGGGTAGTTAAAGGTTTGAATCCTGGTCGGGTGTACTTACTGAGATGACTTTCCCTTAAGTTTTCCTCTCTTCTTCCATGCAAATACAAACATTCTTCCTTTAAACACTTATTTTATAATTTATCTCCATTAGTGAAAATATGCTGATAAACCAGATGGGTATAACTGTGCCACACTATTTTTGGCCTTTTCCGACAATTAAAAAGTTATAAAAAATTGTTTACACATTCATCTTGTTTGCTAATATGTTGTTTTTACTCAGTTATATATTATTAGATTTTACCCTGAATTTTGTCTTCTTGAAAGTACTATTGACTTTTATTTGAATGTTCGTGGCCCATTTTTTGTCTATATCACATGAGTATTGCTATGGTTTCAGGGAAAGGATATGGTCTGACGATAACCCCCCTCCCGGCGGGCCACATGATCGGCGGGACTATTTGGAAGATTGTCAAGGTAGGAGAGGAGGATATTGTGTATGCAACAGACTACAACCACAAGAAGGAACGCCACCTCAACGGCTGTGAACTAGAGCGTCTCCAGAGGCCGTCACTACTCATCGCCGACTCCTTTAACGCCACCTACCTCCAAGCCAGGCGAAGAACCAGAGATGAGAAACTCATGAGTAAGATTTAACTCATTATTCTAGTAGAGTTTAAGCTCGATGGACATTTATTAGTTAAAACATTCCCTGATTGTAAAAGTTTTGGTTCATTTGCTACTGGCCGCTTTTTCTCACTGTATTATCAAGGACTTAACACATAATGTTTAGTTTTTTTTAAGCATTGTGTCTTACTATTCATTTGGGTTATGCTCATCACCGATTAGTTAGCAAACATGCTTTAAAATAAAATGTGTAATCATGCTTGCTGTCAAAACATATCCTTTGTTTTATGTGATAAAATGCTTCTGCACATGCATCAACTCTTCTTTTAGTCTCTTATGCGAAATTCACTAGTCTTTAAATCACTGTCTCAAGTGCTTTACTGCCTATTGCTAATAAAGTTTCTTCAAGATGGAATTGGATAGCAAAACACCTTTATTTTGATAGAAACTAGAACACTTGTGTATAGCTATATCTAGGGACATGTGAAATTTGCATTGCAATAATGTGAAGTTTTACATGCATTTTATTGTTTTCACACAAATAACATGTTTTTCCCCCAAATAAACATGATTTATTTGTGATTTGGTAAATACCACTTCATGCCATATAATAATATTTAGCACCGCATCTTACTACCAATTTGTGTTATACGCTGCCATATAAATTTCAACTTGGTAACACTGGCGATATTACTATGTAAAGGCTGCCCGAATAGTATCTCTTTTTTTAGATTTTAAAGATATAAATTGATCTAATAATACAAGAGTATTTTCACTAATATTTAGTTTTTTTTAAGGTTAACAATCTTAAGGTGCGGCAGAAGGGAGCACAAGTATTTTTACCGTTTTTATAGAATATATATATATATTTATATTATTTTGGCAAAAAATAAATCAAATATTTATCCAGTAGCAACATAGATTTTAATTTTTTGCACATGCTAATATCAACAAATCTTGAATATCTGTCAAGGGTGTCCTGGAATTATGTCAAAACTTTTTAAATAAAGAGAGAAAGTTTTGACAAAATTCCAGGACACCCTTGACAGATATTCAAGATCTGTTGATATTATCATGTTGCTACTAGATAAATATTTGCTTTATTTGGGCCAGAAAAATGTAATGCTATGAAAACTGTAAAATTACTTGGGCTCCCTTGTGCCGCACCTTAAGGTGGGGATACAAGGAATGCGAGAAAAAGTGACGGTTTTTGCATTAATTATAGCAAAACTTTTTTTATGTCAAAATAAATAAAATATTTCGTCTCTACAAACATAGAGTTAATGTTCTTCAAATTATGACCTCAATACTTGTTGAATATTTGTGAAGGGTGTCCCGAGATTTCATTAACACTTTTTCTCTTCATTTAAAATGATTTTTAGATAATACCACTATGGTCATGACAGATTTTCAACAACTTTTGATATCACTATGGTATGTGAAGAAAATTAAATTCATTAGTTGTATAGAAACATTTGATTAATTTTGACCACAAAAAGTTTTGCTCTAAGAAATGCAAAAACACTGACCCTTTCTCGCATTCCCTGTGTCCCCACCTTGACATTAAAAATCACGATTTAAATTTTTACCCATTAGGGTAGCCTACTTAAATTTTAATTTCAGTAAATTGATGGTTTGTTTACAGCTTTTAAAAGCTGTTATGCTAGCTCCAAGCAAGGACATGAAGAATATGAACCTTGCTATAGGTGGCCATATTTGCTCTAAACAAATATTGACAATCAATTACTCCGATATTGCTAATTTGTAAAAATCGAAGGTAATTATATTGAGATATTGAGTTTGTCAATTCTAAGCGTGAAAGGTTTTGTTTGATTTCTCTCAAAATATGTTAATAAATAGTTAAATACACAATAAGAATGAAACATATAAACTAGGGGTCAGCAACTGGTCGATCGCGGTTGACCACGTGATCTCACTGATATTTTCAGTCACTCACGTAAATAAACTTTAATGTTGTTAAAAGTCATCTATGAGTCTTATAAACTCACAAATGTATAAAGAACTTTCAATCAATTTTAGAGTGTGTCCATTTTTATATGTTTCTATCCACCTTTCCTATACCTTCTTCCAAATATAATACAATAAAGTCAAAAGAAGTCTTCCTTATAGAAAGTGTGACCAAAATTATTTTGATTGAGTATAATCGTTACAGTAATTAATGTTATAATAAAATCAAAAAGTTAGTACGAAAATGTATGTTTTGTTTATTCTATAAATTTTCTTCAATTTAGAAAGGTGTAGACACAAGCCTCTGAGGAAATATTGAAATTAAGGCTAATGTATAAGAAGTATGGACAAAATAATGTAAACATAGAATGAAGAAACTGTGGGTGATTACAGAACCTTTGCTAAGTCTCATAAGTCGATCTGGGCCTAAAGAGATTGCCTACCCATGAAATAGACAGTATTATGCAAGTTCTGTAATGTCACTCTATCATGGGACCACAAGTATTCCTTCGGGAAACACATTAAATCATAAAAAATGAAGAGGAGAGTAGGTTTGTGAGCTTGTTTTTTTTCATTCAAGTCGAACTTGTGCCAAGTATTTCTAAAAACTCCCAATTTTGAGTCGAGTTCGAGTACATTAATAATTTTAAAATGTTAAATATATATATTAAAAATGTAACTATCACATCTTTAAAATATGAGATTTAAAGCATATACTAAAATACATGTTCTTAAAATATAAATTACACAATTTTTTTATAAATATAAATACTTTTAGGAAAAAGTTAAGAAATAGAAATATTGGTTTTTAAATTAGAAATAACACTTAAAAAACACGATTTAAAATTAAGAATAACACTCATGTCTTTAAGGACATTAAAGTTACACTAACAATTATAAAAAAAATAATTAAATGAATAATTGCATGATTGCTTGAAAATGTATAATAAGACAGTGTAGAAACACTGTACAGATAGTGAAGGAAGCCAACCTGAAAGGGAAAAACTCCCATCTGGTCAAAATTTCCCTGCGTTGTACATTCGATTTGGCACGCATTTTAAATTTTTTTTTACGAAAATTTGCCACCCCTATAAATATTCCACCCTGGGCCTGGGCCCGAGTAGCCAATGCGTTAGTATTTTTTAAGTTTATTTATATTTAATTTTCTACAATTCTATCATATTTATTTGATATCAAATTTTAGCAAACTTTTTAAATTTTATTTTACACTCATAATTTTCTATAGCATTAATTTTATTTATACTATTAAATAGTTCATCATGTTTGTCTTTTTTTAAATTTTACTAATTGTATGTGTGCACATATTAATGATTTTTAAAGTTTAAAAAAAATCAATACATTCTTAAAGTTATAATATTTTATTATATTGTCTAACTTATCTCTTAAATATCTGATAGAACTCTGAATGTCCTCTTAAAACTACAATATGTGAAAAAATTATAAAGTTTATTCAAAAACCAACTTCCTTTTAAACTTTAATAGACATTGTTTGCAATGCTGGAACAGCAAATATTCTCCAGACGCTGCGCAGTAACGGCAATGTGTTGATAGCAGTCGACACGGCCGGTCGAGTGCTTGAGTTGGCACACATGCTGGATCAGCTGTGGAGGAACAAAGACTCAGGCTTGTTGGCGTACTCTCTTGCCCTTCTGAACAACGTCAGCTACAATGTCGTTGAGTTTGCCAAGTCACAGGTCAGCAGCTCATTTACATTTTACCTAAAAAACAAAAAGGTGAGAGAAAATGGAAAAGAATAATAGATCATGTATAAAAGAGAAAAGACAAACACATAAAATGTAATGTATAGAACCAGAATTCACTATAAATAACTTTTTGCACTATTTGGAGTAAATAGAACATACAAGGTTACTTAGAAAAAAATAGTTAATGATACTTGCTAGACTACAATGTCCAGTGACCCCTGAAAATTGCGTAATTTGCTTAAAAGACCAGTTCAAATGTAGCTGTAAAATGGAAAGAAAAATAATTCACGAAATAACTCATGAATTAACCAAATAACACATGTATGAATAATTGTAAGCTTATTACTGTAAATTGGTCTGAATAAATGGCCTTATATTTGTAAAATTACTAACAAATTTGTAGGGTTACTGCAAAACTTACAGAATAAATTAAATTGAAAAAATACTCATTAATTTTTGATCAAATTAAGCACAAGTTTTTACCCAAAGCCGGTCACTATTCATATACATTGTCATTTAAAACTTGGTTGAATGATTTTAATTGTCCTAATGCTTATCTCATTTGAATAAAAGTATGATGTTGAATAAATATGTTACTGGCTGGCTGTTTAGATCGAGTGGATGAGTGACAAACTCATGCGGACATTCGAGGGTGCTCGTAACAACCCCTTCCAGTTCAAACACTTACAGCTTTGTCACAGCATTCAGGAGCTGAATAAAGTGCCCAGCCCTAAGGTAAGACCTCCATCAACACTTGAGTTGGAAAATATTCATTTCAGAGATACAGATAAATGCATTAGATGGCCATAAACACGCGTTCTTTCCCGCGAGAAAGAATGGCATGTTGGAAAGTCACGAATAGATCATACGAAAGGACAGCACATGGAAAAAATCTCTTTCGCCCACACAATACGAAATCACCACGAGTAATTGTGTGTGATTGGATGTGACTTTTGTTACCAAGGGAAGGACTCTATAAGTAAAAATTGGCATTTGACTTTAATCTGGAACAGCACTGTGCCATGTATACATTTACAGCACAAATCTATTATTCCAAGGAGTTTCTAGTGTAACTAGTCATGCATATAACACTGGTTGTTGATATTTTACTTTGTTTTTCATCTCCATAGTATTGATGGTATTATCTTTTGGTCCACAGTAGTCATTCGGTTTTCAGAGCAGAGTATCTCCTTTATCCACCTGGTGTTTGCACAAGGTGGGGATGGAAAACTTAGTAATAATTTACAAAAAATTAATACTTGGCTTGAGTGGATTGACGTCAATACATTATCTTTAATTTTATAAATAACAAAAAACCAATAATTACATAATTTAGATTGATCAATGGAAACTATAAATATTATTTAATTCCAAAAAGTTCTTATGAATGATATGCCTTTAACAAAGACACCCACGGATGTCCCTTTTCTCATGCATTATTCCCATTGTGTCTGGAGACTATTGTAAAATTTATTTATAAGTTGTCTAACTCACATCTAAAACACATGGTCATTTCTCAAGAACTGAATACTCATCAAAGCTTGTTACTACATTATTCTCCTCCCACTTTCTCTACAAGAAGTAGAGCTTATCTATGCTGATTGGTTGGCACTCACAAATTCTCTCTAAATTTCCCGTATCCTGCGTGATTCTAAAAAAAAACCATTATGGAATTTGATTTAAAAAGAATAAAAAACATGATTTTTGAGGGTGAAAAGTGAAGGTAATAGCAATAGATTTAGATGAAGCTATATTATAAATAATGGCTTTATGAGAATGAAAATTACAAGATTTGAAAGTTAATAGACTAAAAGTAACATTAATGAATTGAAACTTTGTAGATATGTTGCATACAACTTTGATCATGGTTTGTGCTACTTAACCTTTCTTATGATTAAAACATTTTAGCTAAACAATTTATCAAGGTAAGTATAGACTAAGTTAGGAGTAGGATAGACAAATTGATAAAACATACTGAAAGCTATTAAGAACACAATAGGCCTAACTGGTTAAAAAGTAATATTATATAACTAGGATGTTTCCTCATACTGACAATGACAATATATAATTAACTAATAAACTTGACAGGGGAGAATTTAGTGAAATGAAGTATAAACTGATCAAAGTCTTTGAATATTATAACTGACAAACATTTATAATCTTAGTGCATGAACAAATGAATCCAGGTGTTGAAGAATGATAATAAATTAACAAAGTAAACAAGGGAAAATAAATATATTGATGAAATGGTTGAGAGCTAAGAGCCAAAAATAAAACCCTGTCTACGTTACACTAGTTCTGTGTACATGATAAGTTTTTTCTTTTGCCTTGTCTTACTACCTTTTCAAGTTATATACATCAGTATAAGTTAACCACTGATACATTTTTCTGTCATACCGGAAATAAAACCTGGGACCCTATGCTCAGTAGACAGACACGCACCAATTGAGATAAGGTGTTGGATTGTGTGTGTGTGTGCATGCATGTGTATACACTTAATATTTTATAGAAGATAGAAGTTATAGATGCTTTGAAGTTTTGTGGCAATACACCTTCTTGTATTCTGATAACAAAAGAGCTCATTGACTATGGAAGAAATGCAAGAAGTACCTAGTGGAAACGAAGCTGAGAGAAAAGAGACTTAAAAAAGATGGGTAGATTGAAAGGGAAAGGGCAAAAGAAGAAGGTTTTTGATGATATTAAGAAATATTTTGTTATGAAAAGAAAAGAATAAAGAATGCAGTTCACAAACTCCTTTAGCAAACATCATAATATTTTAGACCTGCACTGAAAAGAAAAATAGCATTGAAGAACTCCAGGTAGCTCATGGGCTATTGGAGGGATATAAAGTTTTAAATCTTGAAGAGAAGAAATACCAATACAAGCAAAGATATTGTAAAATAAAAAATCCCCACT
This sequence comes from Timema monikensis, assembly GCA_902151445.1. Taxonomy (NCBI): domain Eukaryota; kingdom Metazoa; phylum Arthropoda; class Insecta; order Phasmatodea; family Timematidae; genus Timema; species Timema monikensis. Next base: position 72,689 of record CABFVZ010002383.1, on the reverse strand, counting down.
CCCCCTAACACCAAATTGTACAGTAAAGATCTTTGTCCTAACTGGAATGTGCGCGCACAAGGTCACGTCACCACCGCACAGGGTGACTGTGAAATTACAGCCGACCATGCATTATTTTTATTATTTCTTAATTGCATTATAGCGAAAACACATAAAGTGATATCGCGTATAACGAGGGATACCTGTATTTAACAGTCCCATTGTGTACTTTTCTCATTTGAGTTATTCCAAGCATTAGAATTAATACACACAAAACTAATTAAGAAAAATTATATCTGATGTGGCTTAGCTAAAGTTATGAAACACCGAAAATTAAAGTAGGTTTTCATACACCTTTGCCCTATATTTGTTACTAGCTATAAGACCACTAACTAGTTTTGCAATTTTCAAGTTTATTGAGTTTCTCAGGGTATGAATTCAACAGACAGTTGATTTAGTCTACATTGCCTCATCATGGAGAGAGCATAGTTTTTTTTTCTACAAGCATTGAAAAATGTATTTCTGCTGTAGCTGATGTAGCTTGTATCACAATCAGAGTTTTCAAAATCTCTTCATTGTGTGCTCCAAGCACATTTTATTTTTATTTGTGTTAACCTAGTGTGAACTTTGTATCTTGCCTCAACAAGATCTTTACATTAAGGTTTGAGGATTTTAAAAAAATTCGATATTTAAGCTTTCAAATTAAAATTAAGATTAACGATTAAATCAAATTAATAAAAATACACCTAATTTTAAATCTTAATACTCTTATAGCTATTATGATGCTTACTAACATTTTACTCAACATAATTATAGAATGCACCTAACAGCCGGGCCCCAGGCTATTAATTTACCACTCCAACTCAACTTAATGTGAACTCAACGTTATACCAAAATACATTATAACTTAGCCACTACAGTGAAATCTCTTGATAGCAGACATTTTCCGGGATCAAAATAATGTTAGTTACTAAGAAGTGTCCGTTATTTGGAAAAAAAAAATCATATTGCTTGGACCTATATAGTGTTGATATTATCTAGAACCACCTAATTACTACATTGTGCAGTATTGTTTGCAGGATAGTTATGACAACTGAATAAATACTATACATAGTTTACTGTACAGATTGCATTATACACAAAACAATACACAACTAAAATGAAATGTGAACAGTAGGCCTTTTGTGTTGCACACCCATGTATGTGCAAGAGCACAGATGGAAACCCTCTGAAGGCTTGGAAGGGGAGGGAGGAACGACATTGAAGTGCCATAATCATTACTATTACTACTTAAGCTATTTTAGACACTTTCTCTGGAGGGGAAAACCAGTGCTGCTAACACTTCACATAAGACAATATCATTACTGACATTCCTACAGTAAAATACTATATATGGAATGGTGTTTTCAATATTTTTTTTCACTGTTTATAGATTTTTATGCTTAAATAGGCTTCGCTAGTGATGTCTGCATCCATTATTGAGAAAGTGTTTGACCATAAGAGCCCATGTTATTTAAACTGTTCATTAAAAGAAGAATCCGCTACTAAGCGGTGTCTTTTAAGGGAGATTCCATTGTATTTCTATTTCATACAGCAACTGGAAGCTTATTATGTTTAATTTGTTTTTGAAGATTTTGATTCGTGATTTAAGGAAAAATGTATTCAACCCGTATTTTTTTATAAGCACTTGCTATAGTTATAGATTGATTTTACACTTAATGAAACTGAAAGAAAAATCAATACCTTGTTGATAATAAATCATTTTTAATCTAATAATTCATCATTTTTTATTAATGTTAAATCCTGTTTTCATCTTCAGGTGGTACTGGCAAGTAGTCCAGACATGGAGTGCGGTTTCTCGAGGGAACTGTTCCTCCAGTGGTGCACAAACCCTCTTAACAGCATTATCATCACCAACAGGTTCATAATTTTTAATAGAATCAGAGAAAATTATATGAAACAAATATTGGTTGAGGTTCAGGGTGGGGGTGTTGTAAATATTATCTTTTTATATCTATGAATTTAATAAATTTCCCTAGGCACGTTATCCTTATGCATCATATCCTTAGATAAATATCAAAGAGATAGGTAGTGAAGTACAAGTAACCTCATTATTATGATGCCATCTTCAACAACTAATTTGGCTTTACCGAACCTCCTGAGGAATATGCCATGTGACATCAACATATAGCATTTTTTGTAAATGTGTGATAAGGTTTTTACTTTTGCTTTGTTTTTTACAATTTTAGGGTCCTTAATTACGCAAGGGGTTTTTTCCCTCGTGATTTTTGCCCCCTCATCTCTTTTCCCCCACTTAAGGGATCATAAACCTTTCCCCTCTTCCTCCTCAATTTTATGTCAATTTTTACAATTTGGTAAATTAGATTATATTAATCATTTTACTCTTTTTAGACATAAGGATTGGTTATAAAGTGAGTGATATTAAATTTTAGAATACTTTAACTGCAGTATAATTAGATGTAATTTATCATAAGTAAATGAAAACAATATAAATAAAATTTTATAATTAATATATTTTCTGATTTAATTTTTTTTTTTTAATGAATGGTTTCACTATAAAAATTGATAAAACCCTTAGGTAAGATGGATTTTGACCCCCCAGCCTCCTCCCACAAACCCCCACATAATTTAAGGACGGCCCTTAATCAAATTTAATATGTTCTCATATGTTTGTGGGCATGTGTAGGCCCTATTAATTGTTGGCACAATTTAAAAGCCATGTGATATAAATTCTTATTGAATTGTTTTATTTTTATAATATATTTTTACTCAAATTGGTGTGTATGCAGGACAGCCCCTGGCACATTAGCACGCCAGCTGATTGATGAGGGAGGTAACAGGACATTCAACCTGGAGGTGAAACGCCGGGTGAGACTCGAGGGGGCAGAACTTGAGGAACATCAGCGGCGAGACAGGGAGAGCAAAGATAGTAGGCAGGACAATGGGTAACTCTTGTTCATAACATGTCATGTTTTATTTTTATCAAGATACACTTTGAATTGACTGATTTTTTTTCTCTCAAATTTGAATCTTAATTTTACTGGTGAACCTCAAATATGAATCTTAAAAATCATGTCAGGCACAAGAGGTTAATTTTTCGACATTGGTATGATTTTTGTCTTCTCCAATTCTGATTTGGTTCATATTAATTATTTAATTGTTATTGAATTCCCATTCATTTAACTGGTAAATTATTTATCTAAGGTTTGATTTTTAGTTTTGTTCTATAATTATGTTGGGCTGAACCACTACTAAGTTTTATGATAGTTCTAGCAATAATTCTGATTCAAACTTTTAAATAAATGGAACTATGCTCATCACAGACTTTTTCTCTTTTTTATCTTAAAATAGAGACATTTACTAACAACTCGTAAGATTTGTGAAACGAAATAAATAAAAAATAATAGGGGTGTGCAAAGGCCACTTTTTAAATGCGAAGCGAATCTTGAAACTTGCGAAGAAAAGTTGAAGTTGAAGCTACCTAGGATTTTGTTGTTGTCACTTAACGACACTTTTAATTTTTAAATTAACTATTTTTTTAGATAATAATATTTAGCACCGCGTCTTACTACCTGTTCGGGTTATATGCTTTAAGTACTAATTACGTTAATGGATTTATGAATTGAGAAGGTTGAATTAGAGGAAGTGAACCCGCATTTGCGTGGAGGGAGAGTGGAAAATCATTTAGGAAAAACCACCCCCAGTTCACCTGACCAAGATTCGAACCTCGATCTCCCCGTCCTTAGCAGTCGAGCTCAACACGACAAGCACGTTAGCCAACTACGCCACCGAGGCGGGTATATTTTTCTAGATCTTGTCAGTAACAAGGGCCAGGAAAATTTCCATATTTGTTACCTAAAGACTATATTAATAACTAATGCACACAGGCTTACTGATAAGATCCATTTCCTGTGTTTGTCTTTTATCTTATTCCTTTTATATCCTGCTCATCGATAAAAACTTGCAAAAACTTATCAAGCTTAATTAATTTTCGAGATTTAGATACATCTTTTAAAAATAGAGGCAGACTTATTAAAAAGTGTACATAAGAATCATTTGCATTTTCTTGGAAATATTGAGGTTTTCTCCTCTTCAACTTGTAGTAATTTTTAATCATAGCTGTCTTGTCTTCTGTTGCTTTAATTTATTATTTGGTGGTTTCTGTTGCCCAGCGAGGACATTGACATGAGTGACGAGAGTGAGGATGAGATGGACCTCAGCTCTGTGACAAAAGGGAAACATGACTTGCTTGTCAAGACAGAGACCAAGACACAGACAGGCTTCTTCAAGAGCAGCAAGAAGCAGTACCCTATGTTTCCCTTCTTTGAGGAAAAGGTCAAGTTTGACGAGTACGGGGAGATTGTCAGGTATAGAGTATGCATTATCAAGTAGCATTCTATAACTACAAAATTTAGACAAGCACATAGATAATGGAATCATTGCAGCATAATAAGAGGCCAAAGTTTTCAAAACAAACGATACCAAAGCTTTAGGGGGGGACAGGATTCCAAAGGGTTGGGGATAAGGTCAGGAATTCATCAAGTCCCATAAATCGAGCAGGATTGACTATTTTACACATGGCTTCTGTTGGATGATAAACAACGCATGCTTTAGTTCCAACAGGTACTGCTGACTCATCACTTTTACTTAGGTACTTTGTGCTTGTGCGTAGACAAACAAGTTGGGAGAACTATGACTCATTGGGCTACATATATCAACAGTTAGGTTCAGCGCATGGGCGAGAACTTGAAAGATTTAGAGAGGGTAAAAATATATTTTGGAGTAGCTTGCCAATGTTAACCATTTATGGATGTGCATTCTAGACAGGGAATAGAGATTAATTAAGGATCATCAAATCTAATGAACACTAAGGGGTTTCATTAACTATGCGATTAGTATTATCTTTAGAGGTGTGCGAAGCCGGTTTTTCCCGTTCAAAGCGATGTTGAAGCAAATATTGTAAAATATTCCCGAGTCGAACTGAAGTTTGATTAAAATAAAATCTTATAATAGTTTTGAAATCAAATAGTTGTTAAAAACTAAGGGTGTTTAGCTTTACTCTATGTCTATAATTTAGTTCAATTTCTAACATTAATAGGCTTAAAATACTATTTATTTATTTGAGGTATTTAACGTGCACTTTCTGAACTGACTGATTTGTAATAAATAAAATTATAAAATAGTAGGAAAATAATCAAGCACAAATGAAAGTAAAAATACTATCTAAGCCTTTGTGAACCCTCGAAATTTTAAATCTTAATTCGAAGCTTACTAAGATTCGGATTCGATTTGAGTTTTCTGGTCTTACTATTCGAGATATTCGTGGTGAACTCTGTTGGAATGTTTGTCTTCTTTGGTGACGAGTTGCGGTTGTTTGGTGTAGCCATCTTTGACAATGCACAGTGTATATCTTTGACAGACAATGGACAGTTGAGTCACACCTATTATAAGCTTGGGACGTATATCCGTGACTTCATCACTTGTCAACTCTCCTGTGTGGTGATAGCGGCAATATATTTGACATATAAACAAAATATGAATAAGTCTCCAATTTACGAAAATTATAATTAATTTAGAAATTATTAAACTCAGGGGCAAGGGGCACTGTCTAATGACAATGATAAAAAAGAATTCTATAAGAAATATATAAGTGTTATATCCAATTCAAATGTCTAACGACTGACTCATCAATAAATTGCATATGGAAAAAGAGTTATTGTAATCAAAGCTATTTCTTTCCTTCAACACTAACATCATACCACCTTAATCATGGCCAACCCCTGGTTCATAACTAGAAATAATTTAAGTGTCACGCTAGGGCGTTAAGATCTAATCCTCTGGCCAAAACTATAACGACAACTCCACCATGATCTGAAGGATCAAAGGAATCCCCAACATTACGACTACTTATACATTCTAATATGTTCCTTGGAACTATTGGCATCAAAGAGTAAAGAACATTGCTAGGCACTTGCTTATATTCAGATTGAAATAGCGGGCGAAATATGGAAGGAAGGTATGACATAAGGGTGATGTCATTCACAGCCAATGAGTTCTCAGATTACCTCATCGGCGCCTGCGCACAACGCCGATAGGTACCAGATGAATATGGGGGGGGGGGACGCTTTGGACTTCAGCTCCAACAATAATCACAACGCTGCGCTTGCGCACTAAGCACTACTCCGATTTAGGTGTGTGGAAACAATTGCACATCAAGGCCAGGCTTCAGATATTGTTTGTCATTAGCGGTGATCAGAGTGGTCGGCTGGCGTATTTTCTTGCTCCATACGTAGTGCCGGTTTTGCAGTTAAACGGGTTAAGTGCACAATGTACGCTTGGTGGTGGAGGTCTGGTGGTTAAAGTTTGTAGCCACGGTACACTTGTAATTCTATTGTTCTGACTGATGTTTGTTTTAATTGTGTTATCTTGTTTTTTCGATTCACTTGACCCGCGGCAATCTTTCTCCAGGTTATGAGCCCAGGTTCACGCGTGTTGTGTAAAAGAACAAGTTTAACATAAAAGATAAACGGATGCACGGTAGTTCCGAGATCGACGCCATGAACTCTGTAAATATATCAAGAATTGAACTTCTAGGCAAAGACAATTAGGATACCTGAAAACTGCAAATGCAGGCCATGTTAATTAAAGCCAATTTATAATAGTTCGTGAACGGTGGCGCGTTTAAACCTGAGTTGACGAACGATCGTGCCAATGAATCCAATGTACGAGAATGGGTGCGAAATTATATGAAGGTGTGCTCGGACATAATTTTGTCTATATCCTCAAGTGAACTCAAGAAAGTGAAAAATTGTGAAACATCACATGAAATGTGGCAGAAATTGGAAGAGATATATTAATCCAAAGTCCCGACAAGAAAGGCAACCCTTTTGAAAAGGTTAACGCTGCAGAAAATGGCCAACATAAGTGATGTGCGCGTGCATTTGAACAGTTTTTTCAACTCTGTAGACTCATTGAACGACATGGAGGTCACAATCAACCCAGACTTGTTGACGATTTTTTTACTCTACATCCTACCCGCTAGTTTTGAGAATTTTCGGTGCGCCATTGAATCGCGTGACGAATTGCCGACCTCGGACGCGCTTCACATTAAAATCGTAGAAGAAAGTGATGCCCGTAAGAGCGATGCGCTGAACGTGTCGTCGGGTGCCATGTTTGCAAAGAAAATTGCCGGCTGGCGCGATTGGAAAGACGGTGTCAAAAGCCTGGGCATAAGGCGAACGAGTGTCGAAGCAAGGACAAAAAGGAAAGTGCGAAATGTGCGGATAACGTATGCTTAAATGTTTCAGCATGCAAGTCGAACAATCTAAACCGGAAGTGGTCTCTGGACAGTGGCGCAACAACGCACTTGTGCAATGAGACAAAACTTTTTTGTGAAATGTATGACACCGGACACAGTGTGCTAAACCTTGCAAACAGTGTGACAGCTGACAAGGTGGGCTTAGGCAAAGCACAGTTTGTAGCAAACATATTCGGTGACAAAAAGAACGTAATGCTAGACATTGCAATGTATGTACCTGACTTAAGAACTTACCTGTTGTTGGTCAGTAAAATAACGGATCGTGGATTTGACCTTTGGTTTCAAAAAGACGGTGCCATTATACAAGACTCGAGCGGGAATACTGTACTTAACTAAGTGCTGTCAGAGTCGACGATTTGTACTACTTGTGTGAATTCAAACAGGGTGCGTGTACTGTCACTTCACTTTTGAAAGAAAACAAAGTTCCGTTCGATTTGTTACGCAGACTACTGGGTCACACTAATGCGAAGGACATTGTGGTTGTGGATGCCGTTCGTAAAGGTGTTGTGAAGGGGGTTGTGCTGGCGGATTCAGCAAGTAAGTTGAACTGTAACATTTGTATGTGGGGAAAAATGACAAGGACCCCGTTTTCCAACAAATCAAACCGACACAGACGTCTTGGATGTGATACACTCATATGTATGCGGACCCATGAGGACAACGTCTACGGGAGGAGCAAGGTATTTTGTCAAATTTATCGACGACAGCACCAGATAGTGTGAGATTCGATTCTTAAGGTCAAAGGCTGTTGTACTCAAAGCTACTATTGACTACATAACCCTCGTTGAGAATCAAAAGGGTAAAACTGTAAAGTGCTTGCAGTTCGACAATGGTGATGGATACACTAACAAGGAGTTTGACAAGTACTTGAAAAGGCGAGGGATCACTAGAAGGTTGACTGTCCCATACAACCTGGAGCAAAACGGCACGGCGGAAATAAAGAATCACTTTCATCTTGACGTCGCTAGATGCCTTCTGATGGAAGTAAACTTGCCCAATTCCTTCTGGGCTGAGGCGGTTAGTACTGCGAATGACCTCCGAAATCGCCTACCAACGAAGATCTTGGATGGTTGAACACCATACGCGAAATGGACTGGTCGAGTGCCGGACGTGTCTTCCTTTAGGGTATTTGGAAGTAAAGTTCTCTACCTGGACAGAGAATCCGGAAGAGGACAGTTTGACTCTTGTGGAAAGGAAGGGATCTTCCTTGGCTATGCGAATGAGTCCAAGGCATACCGCGTGTGGTTACTCGAGATGTGTCGAGTGGTCATAAGCAGTGATGTCAAATTCATGGAGGATGTCAAGCCACATTTGATAGCCAACACTCGAATGGAATGGGAAGGAGACACAAAGGACGAAGACTCTACACAAGTTCGATGAGTTGCGGACATTGAATTGCCTCCAATGTGCCGCGCTGAAGTTGATCAGCCATTCACACACTATGAGGACGACAAAGACGAGGTATTTCTCAGCTTTGACAACACCGTTGAAGTGTATGCACCATCTCTTGAAGGATCAGGTGAAGATGGGGACATCTCTTCCACCCCTGATGACACGGCACCTGACGTAGGTGTGCGTCAGAAAATTGATCACACAACAAGGGGTCGTGGTCGGCCAAGGAAGGTCAGATTAGGTTCGAGGGGAAGACTGAAGAAGCAGTACCAAGTCATTTCAAGTTTGGCTGAGAGCGCTGAGGAAGTGGAGCAGGCGTTTCTCTTGGGAAACGCCTATAAAGGAAGCAATGTGTGGTCCCGATACGGACGAATGGCGCCAAGCCATCGGCAATGAGATGAAATCCATCGTGAGGAACGGTACTTGGATATTCGTTGATTGTCTTAGAGGTCGCAAAGTTGTCTGCAGCCGAATTGTTCTATGAAACAAGTTCCTATCAAATGGAAAGCTTGAAAGAAAAAAGGCACACTTGGTCGCCCAGGGCTTTAGTCAGCAACCTGGCATTCATTACACAGAGACATTTGCTCCAGTGGCTCGAATAGGTACCATTCGTCTCCTGGCATCCATTGCAGCCCAGTACGGAATGAAGACCAGGCAATTTGATTTGGAAACTGCTTACTTGAATGAACACATAGAAGAAGAGATTTACATGGAACCACCAAAGACTTTACGAGAAATCCTTCAGGATATTGTTGATTCAGAGGGCCAGAGTCAGATCGGGGTGAAGGCAAGGATTATGCTTGAAGAATTGAGTATGGGGGACAAGGTTTGCCACCTGAAGAAATCGCTTTACCGTTTACGACAAGCAGGAAGGAGCTGGTCCCTTACGCTGGATAAAACTTTGAGAAGCCTAGGTGCGACGCCTTCAGTCTCAGACCCTTGTTTGTTCCATTTTGGTTCAGGGGAAGACATTATACTAATTGCGACATATGTTGACGACATCCTAATCGCTTCCTGTGACCGGAAAGGGATTGCTAAACTTGGAAGGAGAGTGGCCGAACACTTTGAAGTCAAGGATTTAGGCTATGCTAAATCTTGTCTGGGGATAGAGTTTAACCAGACAGAAGGGCAGGTGACGATGCATCAGCATGGCTACGTACGCAATCTGCTTTCGCGGTTTGGCATGTTCGAATTCAAGCCTGTTGCCACCCCTGTGGATACAAGCTTGAAGCTGAGGAGAAACGAAAAGCTGTTGGAAGACGATCTAAGGCTTCCGTACCGCGAACTGGTCGGGGCTCTTACATACTTGGCATCGACTAAAAGGCCCAACATATAATTTGCTGTAAGCCATCTGGGGCAGTTCAACAACTGCTATGGTACCGATCACTGGAAGGCCGCCATGCGTGTATTACACATCTAAAGGGTTCCATCAATGGGTACATTCGTGACTTCATCACTTGTAATTCTATTGTGCTGATTGATGTTTGTTTTAATTTTGTTATCTTGTTTGTTCGGTTCACTTGACCCTAGGCAATCTTTCTCTAACAGACTGACATTTTGAATCTTAGTAAAGTTCAGATCCGGATTCGATGGATTTAGTTATTTTATTTGGATTTGAAACATTTTCCAAAAAAATATTCGATTCGCAAAAAATTCTGATCATGATATTCGATTCAAAATCAATTCGAGCTGGTTTGCCAAGATTCGAATTTGACTCAAAATGGAAAATCATGGATTTGCACAGACATACACTATCACATGTTTACACAGACTTAAATTTTTCAGTGCTATTATAGCATCTTCAGGAAGTAGCTTCTTACCTCATAAAGTGAAAAGAGTTTTTCCAGAGAAAGATTCGATAATAACATCAAAATATTGAAGTGTGTTAAAATATGTGTTAGTGTTTTTTTACTTTTATTTGTGCTCTCTTATTTTCCTACTATTCTATACTTTTATTTACTACAAATTGTTTTTGCTGAATGCACTTAATTTCATACATATAATTTTGAACTGGCTATATCAGCACACAAGAATTTCTATGATCGAGTGTGAAAGGGCTCACCAATTTTGCCATGAAAGGTATTTCCACATACCTTCCAGGGTTCTTTTACATGCCACAATCAATATGGGGTGTTAAACAAGCACCTTTAATGTTGGGTCAAACCTAGAAAGAACATTTAAGGGGTTTTAATAAATCTAAGTAACTGTTAAGAAGTTTCAAACCTAGATAGTATTTTGTTTGCAGTTTCATACTTGAAGCACATTGAAGAAGTACCAAACATTATGTTTTATAGTATTTTTTCATTTTTTTGCCTCTGCAAATAATTAAGTATCAAACACAATTTTCAAAAGAAATGAACTAATAAAGATAATTTCTTTAAAAAATGTAATAAAATTAACTATTTGGTGTGTATTATTTGATATTAATTCAAAATTATGTCATTTGATTTGATAAAAAATGCTATTCATACACCTATTTATTTTACTGTTATGTTTTATTATTTTTATTACTTTTAGCAATTTTTTTTAGCACCACGTCTTATTACCTATTCCGGTTATACCCCTATGTATTAATGATTCTAGTGTGTTAGGAATGAGGAAAATTGAATTTATAGGTGTACCCGAATTTGCGGGATTAAATTGGGGAAACCATTTAGGAAAAACCACCCATATTACACTCGGCCAGGATTAAACTACAATCTCCCCATCATCAGCAGTCTAGTCTATTGCGAGAGTGGTGCCCTAGACCATGCAACCACTAGCGCAGATTTTAATAATAATATAACTTTTACAAGTCTTACCATATTAGTTTATAAATCAATATACTCTTAATCTAAAATTATTCTAAAACGTAATTTTAAAATTTCCCGTCCCAATATCTTGACTCATTTCTCATTCTGTTTCTGTTTCAAAATAAAAAAGTAATTCTTGTCCATCCCTAATTAAAATGCCTATTCTCAGCCAAAATGTAGAAAAATATAATGAAGGTATACCATCAATAAACCTGACTGACTATACCTAGTAATCTAAATCTGTACCTAGTGATTGAATTGCTTGTTGTGATGGTAACTTGTTTTATCTTATTAGAACAAAATATTACATTCATTTGTGCAATAAAACTTTGTAAAAGTGTTTTTAGTGCATAAAACTTAATAAATAAGTACATTATAATATTGTTTCAACCATAGAACAATTAATAAAATATATTTGATTCAAGTTTGACTCAAATTGAAAGAATGGACTTCACACACCCCTCCTGAAATTGTATGTTTTTAATAACTTAAAAGAAAATGCAAGATATGGGCCCAATACAATTTTTTTGACCTATCTCCTCTTAGTACAATATTGTATGTTTTTAATTTCAGGGCTGAAGATTACAAAATGCTAGATAGCACAATGGAGGTTGAAGAAAATAAAGAAAATGTTGAAACTAAAGAAGAGGAGCCTGTAGGTAAGTATATACATTTTTTTTATTCAATATTTATTTTATTTCACTGCACCCTGTCTTTCTACTTATCTGGGCTATCTGTTTTTACACTATTTACCTAAAAATAGGCCACACTTTTTTCCTCCAAAACAGTCTGTATAACCTTAATGCAGTTTATAATAACTGTGCCCTTAGATAACACATAATTAATGTTGTGCCTTTGAGGCTGCATGTGGTTACAATGATATAATATAAATATTTTGTAATTGCCTCACAACAGATGGTCCATTTAACATCTTAGCCTCAAAAATGTTATTTAAAGATAAATGGATCTCGACTAATTTAATTTTGAGCCGATGCTGAATGCTACTACTATTTTGTTTACTTATTTAGAATATTTTTTTTTATATATATATATTATATCTCTATAAGGTGAAAATTACTGTTTTTCATCCGAGTCAAGTATTTCAAAAAGCTTCCATTTTCTATATGTTAGATACCCCTAGACCCTCCACTTCCTTTTCTTGGCTGTCTCTCTATCTGGGCCACTAACATATTCCAGCTCTTCATTAATCATTGATCTTGGCAAGCTACTCCCCTCCTATTATAAACTTGAAAGAGGGTAGAGTAGAAACTATCTTGTTATATCTAAACGGGTGTTGTGGAGTATTGTGTGTGTCGGTTGGTTGTCGGGAGTTTTCTGGTAGGTTGTTGTGAAGGGGTGTATGTTGGTCTTCTTGGTCTGTTGTGAATGTGGCCAGTCCAGTTATGGTCAGGAGGCTGGATGGAGGAGTGGTGGGGGATGGTTAGAGGGGAAGGTCTAGTCTATTTGGTACGTGGGTGTTTGTGTAGGGTAGGCTTTTTGGATGAGGGGTTTGTCTGAGGATGTCGTTACAATCCCAGTATATCTGGGACCAGGAAATTGTGTTGAAGGGGTGGCTGGAGACTGGGGCTGGAGGTCGGGCGTATTTAGGGAGAGAAAAATGAAGTGATAAGGGGGGAGGGGGGAGGAGTTGGCGGTTGTCGAGTAGCCTGCATCTGTTGGTTTTGCCGTCTTCTTCCCTCCTCCCTTAAGGCCTGTTGACACGATGTTAGTGGACTAATGTAAGTTTACTAGTATTAGCTTACTAACATGCTAGTTGTGTTGACATGCCTTTTTCACTTGTATTAGTATCACTTCTAAATACATGGCTGAAAATAAAGTGGTGCTAACTGGTTTCTCTCTATTGGAGCTATTTTTTTATTACTGTGTTTCATTTCTTGTTTGGGCTATTAATACACATACACTAATTACGCTTTTGTGTTAGGAGCTAGAAAGCGTTAATTTAGAATAAGATGAGCGGCCAAATAGGTAAATTACAATTTTTCAGTAAACGCAATGTATCATAATTAGTTGACCTATTAAAAAAATGTTTTATATAAACAACATAAAAAAGTTAGTGATTAGTATGTCTCCTATTTCTTAATTCCTTAAAATATATTTCAGTTGAACCCAAATAATTATTATATTAATTTGCTTGATTTGTTAACTCACTTAGCATAAATGGTTAATAAAACTAAACTCAATCGGATGGGTGGGAAGCTAAAGCAGTCGGCCAAGAGTTCTACCTTAATTAGAGTGGGATGTTAAGGCAGTCAGCCAAAGGCGCTATCTCAGAGAGTGGGATACTGAGGCAGCCAGCAAGATGCACTACCTTGGCACAATCAAGTGATTAGAAATAGAAGATGTACAGTTCCATTCTATATTCCTGAGATTGTAGGTTTAATGTTTTCACATTTGTTTGTTTGTAAGGTTTTTATTGTTTGTAAACATCTAATAATAATAAACATGAAAAATACAGGAAACATAAATGGACAAACATTTAACACCAGCCCTGAAGGGCTCTCGAAAACGAACACAACATTGAACATATAAAATAATCTTAAAATGAAATGATTTGGTGCCCTGGCAGGCTGAAATGTGCCTTCTTTGGGTTGGGGTGGGAAAATTATATAAAAACAAAATAACAATATAACCACTTTTCCCCTAAAAATAACGTCACCTTTTACATTTCTCTAGCTATGTCATATTGGGAAAATTTAAATTCAAACTAAGCGGGAGAATACAGAAGTGTTAGCAAGGATACAGAGTATTTCCACAAATTTATATTATAGTTGAGTAAGTTTTATAAAATTTACAGTAAAACACATCACATCATCACTGTTTCCAGCCTTTGGCCAGGTCACTTTAGTGCTATGCCTCCATTTTCCTCTATCCTTCCACCATTCTTCTTCTCCCATCTCTTTCTTGGCCTCCCTTGAAATCTTGTTCCTAACTACTTTATTTCCAACACTTTCTTTGGAAACATCTTTTTTCCATCCTCATTACATGCCCATACCATCTTAGTGATTGCTTACTCTATTATATCATGTCCTCCCTGTAACCTCACTCTTTCCTGAATAACTTCATTTCTCCTCATGACAGCTAGCATGCTCCTCACAAACTTCATTCCCATATCCCTTAGCCTCCACTTTCCTAGTCTCTCTTAAATTCATTGTCCATGTTTCTGCTGTATGTGATAACAGGTACAAAGCATACCCTTTACAACACTTCTTTACACTTCAAGAACACTTCTCTTCTCCATAGCAGGTCTCTTCCACATCTATAGAACAACTCTCCATGCTGCCCTCTTCTTATTAGATCCTCTATACTTCAATCTTTTGCCTCAATCACAATTCCAAGATATTTTACGTTCTGTACCTTTCTCAACTCTACTCCATCCAACTTAATAGCTTTACTAGGCCATATATACGTCCTCATTCCAGGATTGCCTCGAGCATAATTTTGAGCCCAGGCGAACTTTGATTTAAGCGCCCCCTCCTCTTTAGTGCCTATAAACTTGAAAGGAACTCATTAAAAGAGGGATGAATTTCTTATGTTCATGCCCACTGGTTCTAACAGGGACACAAGTTTTAATAAACTGAAATGAAAATTATTACAGTATCAAATATGTCTGAGCAATGTATGGATTTCTTAAAAAGATTATTATTTGTAGTTTTTTAAGATGACATCGGCAGCATAGTACCCCC
Source organism: Timema monikensis (assembly GCA_902151445.1). NCBI lineage: Eukaryota > Metazoa > Arthropoda > Insecta > Phasmatodea > Timematidae > Timema > Timema monikensis. Next base: position 57,483 of record CABFVZ010002383.1, on the reverse strand, counting down.
TAGAGCCCAGCGTCCCGGGCAGTTGCCCACCTCGCTCGCCCCTTAGGGTGGCTCTGCCTCATTCTATTCCTGTAACTGTTCTTGTACATCCTCTTCCTTCTCCCCCCATACCATCAAGTCATCAGCAAACATCACAGCTTTCATTATTTCCTCCCCGAGTTTTCCTGCCACTTTGTTTGTGACAATTTCCATTACCATTATAAATATTTAAGGTGAAAGGGCACTCCCCTGCTTCACCCCATTTTTTATTTGGAACCACTTCGTCCTCCTCTTCTCTGTCTTAACACAACTCCTGTTATCCTCATACATGTTTTTCACTCTCATTGCCACTCCTCTTCCACTTTGGCCTCCTCCATCACTTTTCTGGATTTATTTCTATCCATGCTATTATATGCCTTCTCCACATCCATAAATACCACTATCAAGGCTTTCCCATATTCATCCCTTCTTTCCATCAGCTGTCGTATAGCAAAGATTAAATCAATTGTAGACTTTTGCCTAAATCTGTGCTGTTTCTCTATCCACTTTCCTTTAATTTTATTTCTTAATCTCTTTTCCAGTATCTTCTCATATACTTTTTGTACAGTGGCACATCAGCGTTGTCGCCCTATAATTTGTACTCCAGTACCTTTTCCTCCATCCAAACCACTCTCAATATCCTGTATAACCATTGTATGCCTACTTCACCTGCTGCTCTTATCATTTCCACAGTCTATTTGTCCACCACACCCAGTGCTTTTCCTTGTTTCATCCTCTTTAATGCATCCTCCACCTTTTCCCTCCTCTTCTGCTATTTCTTCCTGTTCCTTTGTTTCACTCTCATCCCTTTCCTCTTCAGAGTTGAAAATATTCTCAAAATTCTTCCTTCATCCATCATTCTAGCTTCTTGGATATTTAACACTTTCTTACTTCCATGTCCCATTCCAGAATTTTTGTCCATTTTTGCATCTAATCCTTGCTGGCTTCCCATACAATTTGCTTCGCTCTTTTCTTCTTCCCACAATATTTTTCATCTGTTGCCTCATTCCTATTCTTAAAAACTCCTTCTGAATGATTTATTCTTCTCTACCACTGCTTCCTTTACCCTGACATTCCACCAGAGTGTCTCCTTCCATTTCCTCTTATTACTTGTCCTCCCACATAACTCCTATGCAGCTCACGCCAAACTATTCCTAAATCTTTCCCATTCAACCTCTATACTTTGCATCTCACCCTTGGGTATTAACTATTAAGTTGCATGCCTCTCTTAGATACAACTCTCTTTTCTATTAATTTTTTAGCCACCACACCCTTATTTATCTTTCTTGTCATACCATGTGCCCACTGGCACAGATCTTTATTTATTAATCCATGGCGCTTTTAGATAATTTGTATATTTTCTTGTACAGACAACACTGAAGTTCCCACCAAGTGCATCTCCATGATGCGGACAGTCCGTGTGGCCGCTCAAATCCAGTTTATTGATTTTGAAGGCCGCTCAGACGGCGAGTCTGTACAGAAAATTCTGAGCCAGCTGCGACCGAGACGGCTCATCCTGGTGAGAGGGACACCCGAGAGCACGAAGTCCTTGGTGGCCCACTGCAGGCAATGGAGCGGTGGCCGGGTTTTTGCCCCTAGCAGGGGGGAGGTGGTGGACGCCACCACTGAGACTCATATCTACCAGGTACAGAAAAAACACATTTTAGTAGCCAGGCACTATTTTTAGATATGCATAGCTGACAACTCTCTCAAATTTTCCATAATATGTACGTTCATATCTTTTGTTTACAATGTTCTTAAAATTTATTTTTATTTGCATGGCATAATTTTGCTAAATAGTAAGTTTCAATCATTTAAAATGTTACATTGAATTATTAATTTCACTAAGGCTTAAAAGTATCATAATTCATAGGGAGAGCTTACTTGAAAGAATTTAATAAAATAACAGACAGAACTTAAATAAATCCACCATGTTAATTTGTTAAGGTTATTTAATCAATGTCAATAATTTTGATTGACTTATATAACTTTTTTTCAATATTTTATTGACTCTATATATACACACACACACAGTGAACTTTGTTGTGGTGAACATTCAGCTACAGTAAACCAAATTCATTGGTCCCAACCCACATACATTTCAATGTGTATTAAAAAAATTGTTTATGATAAACCCTCAACTTCAGTTTTATTGAACAGAAAAATTGAAACTTCCAATAAGAAATGTCATTCTAATATCATTATTCTTTAAAAACATAACATTTTGGTTATTTAAACTTGAAGACATCGATTCTCTACCTGAGTTCTTGTTCAGGCAGCACAAAGTTTTACTGATAGTATGGAATGTGGAGGGGGAGGGGGCAAGGGCTGAGCTTAAACAGTCACTGTACTCATAGCCCTGGCTTAAGTTTTAATACCCTTGTCTGCAGCACGTTAAGGAAGACAATTTTTTGAGATTCATTTATTTATTATTATCATCTATATCATCTATATCATCATCATTATTATTATTATTATTAGTACCGCGTCTTACTACCCATTCGGGTTATACGCACTTACGCTAATGTGTAATGGTAGGGTTATTGTGAGATGAAATGAAGGACCTACAGTTTAACGTGGAATCCGAACCACGGTGGAGGCCTGGCATTCCCCACATTCACAAGATGTCTTGTCAGAGTGAAGGAAGGGTTTGGAAATCAGATAAATCTGTGCCGGGACTGAGGATTGAACCCCGGCTGCCAGCACAGAAGTCTGACACCTTACCCCTAGACCACCAGGTCACCTGATGTATTATTAATATGACAGGAGTTACAGGAAAGTGAATGACAGTCTTTGGCCATTTAGCAATTGTTTTCACTAATCCCCTTCGAGAGGGCATATGAAATGCAAAATAAAAAACTTGTCTTTTAAGCTTAGCTTTTTGAATGCATGAATAGTGTGGAATCAAGTGTGGAAAAAGCACAAACTCTATAGAAGGATCTGGAAAAAATATTAACTAAAACAATATACAGTAAACAACAGTATATAACCTATTTTTTTAAGATTACTTAATAGATTTCAATAAAGAGCGTTTGTATTTGAACTCTTTATTTTGTTTGTCACTAACCCACTACTTTCAGGTTTAAAAAAAAAATCAGTGAACTTTGGACATATTGAACCAAATATCTGAGTCCGTAGAGGTTAATTATAACTAGTGTTGACTATATACGGTATATCACATCACAGGATAGTATATAAATAAATAACATATTTTTAGGTGATGTTGGATGGATGAAAAACAATAAAAATTGTTAGTGTTAGAACATAGAAAAATTAAAATTAAAAATCTAAGTTATGAAAAACAGGAGCTGTGACAATTCTATTAAAATCCAAACGTAATCTGGTACTATAAATTTATTTTCTTAGTCATATGAGTGAAATTCAATTTGAATTCAAGAATGGCTGATTCAAAGTTTGAATAGATCTATTATTTCTTTGTATTGAGAAAAACGTATTGATGGGCTGAATCACTTTAAAAAAAAATCTTTACTTTCAATCTAGTGTTTACTTTTGAATTCAAATCCGGATTTTGCCAAAGAATTGTAAAATGCAACAATTTACAAACATAGAAAATAATATACATGAGCATTGGGTCAGACTGCAGTATTATTGATGAGACAAAACCTGCCACTCAAATTTGCTTCTTGGTAACATACATTACCGGCACAGGTGGTCACATGGTCTAAGACATTAGTCTTGCAATATACTTGACTTCTTTAGATAGGGAGGTCTTTGTTCGAATCTCAGATAAGCACACCTAAGATGGTTTTCACATGTGTTTATCACTGGGTTTTTTCCATCCAATAATCATGTTATTGCAAGTGCACTTCCTTTAAACAACCTTCCCCATTTCCCTTAATATTAAACCATTGATAACCATTCATAGTTCATTCGACAATAAAATGTGATTGCACAGTATTTACAAGTGGATAATTATACTCTATAAATAGTAATTTAATGGTTTCAAATTATTTTATTTCACAAGCTATAAGGGATCATACTTGTTTTGTTTTTTTTTCTTGTTTTTTCTGTATCATTGTTAAGGTAAATTAATTAAAATATGCTTGACCTTAATGGTCTTGGGGTAAAGTGCTCGCCTCAGGACTCTATGTTTATTGGTTCAAACCTAACCAATGTCGACACATTTTTCTGGGGTGATAAAAATCCATAGCACAATTTCCTTCAGAGGAGAAATCAAGCCGTCATTCCAATGTCACTTGTGGCATATAAAAGAACCCTGGAGTGTATGTGGAAATACTTTTCTCTGCAAAATTAGTAGACTCTTTTGCTCCTGCTAGTAGATATTTCTTGTGCTGATATAATCAATTGATTTAAAAATTGTGTGTAAAATACCTCAAATAAATATAAATGAAATTAACGTGTGGGGCTAAATTTTAGTATAACTAGACATCTATATGAGGTGTACACAATAAAAGATTTATGATGATGATGATGTTATTTTAAATGTTTCAATTTGTACACCTTATATTAATTACTTTAACTTAATAATAGTATGCAAAAATCCTAAAATAGCTAGTTTGATCACTTATAGCTCGTGAACTGTAGTGATTTGAAATCATTGGATCACTATTTAATCTGGAGGTGGACGGGATCCCGAACCCTTGGGGAAAATGTCTGGAATCTATCCATTCCCAAGTCGGGTAGGCAGGGCATTGCTAACAAAGAGTAGAGATTACAGGGGTGTTAAACTAAATAACCTTAAAGGGGTGTCAAACATAGAGAATATTTAAAGGGTAACAAACCTAGGGAACATAACTAAATAATATTAATGGGGCTTAAAACCTAGATAATATTTAAGTGGTTTTAGACACAATACTTTTAAGGTGTTTCAAACTTAGAGAACATTTAAGGAATTTCATAACTAAATAATATTTAAAGAATATTGTAATCCAAAACAAAAACCTAGATAACCTTAAAGAGGTGTTAAAATATAGTACATTTAAGATTTTAAAGGACATTTAAGAAGGGTAAAAAAATAATTTTTTTTTATCTTTTGCACTCTTCCAATAGGTAGTTAAATATAAAACGCCATTTTCAAAATAGATTGACTAGTAAAAATAATGTATTAAAATTAATTACTTGATTTGTATTATTCAAATTTTTTTACAAAATATTACTGTTTGTATCAATAAAAATGCTATTCACTCACCCGTATCTATATTATGTATTTATAAAATATTTTTTTATTAAATTTAATTATGTCAAAGCTTTTACAATATATATTTTTATTCTATATCTAATCTTAAGCATCATTTTGATGGTTTCTCGTTCCTGTCCCAATCCCAATATCCTGACTCCTTTCCCCTCCCGAAGTAAAAATATTATTCCAGTCCATCCCTACTATTTATAGCTTATAATTAGACTCTTGTTAACATACATAGCTACCTAATTACCCCATTCCCTTACAGAGTAGACAAGAAACTGAATATAGCTCAAAACATCATCATACTTAATCTATCATCACTAACTTTCTCCTTCTTACTCCTTGCATACTCCCTTTGCTTTAACAACATCCATACACCAAGTCATACATTCCCTTTTATTTTTAATACTCTTAATGTTTCTCTCTTCCACACATTCGTCTACAACATTTAGCCACGTCTTATATGGTCTACCCCTTCCTTTTGATCCACACACTTTACCTTCATATATTTGCTTCGTCGCTTGATCCATACTCATCCTCTCAACAGGCCCAAACCAACGTAAGACACTTCTTTTACATTTATCTATTGAATTCGCTTTCACACCACACCCATTCATTACTGACTGTCCACATTAGTTTTTCCACATACATTTATTAGATATCTCATTCCAACCACATTCACCTTGCTCTTATGTTTCTCCTGACAAACCCACACTTCACATCCATAGTACAATGTTAGTGTCAACACACTTTTAAATACTGCCATCTTTGCCTCTTTCGATACTTCATTCTTTGCAATATTCCACATACATCCAACTACTCTCCGAGAAGCATTCACTCGTCTGTCGATTTCACCATCTCTTCTTCCATTTTTACAAAACATTCTGCCTAGATACACAAAATCATTCAATTTTTCTACTAATTTTACATTTATAATAAGTCGACAATTATTTTCTAATCTGTCAGCAGCACTTTTACATTGTCTATTTGTACACCAACTGCGTCCTCACAAGCATCCCTCATACAATTATCCATGAAAACATTAAACAACCATGGGGGCAAAACACAACCTTGTCTAACACCACGTTCAATGTCAAACCATCCACCCTAACACACACTTTACGTCCACCAATCAACACCCTAATTGCATTTACTAACCATGTATTCATACTATACTCTCCATTCCATAACTTACAAATCAACGAATGCACAATAAACTTTCTTTCTTATTTCCATACATTTCTCAATCACTTGTTGCAATGCAAATATCTGATCCATGCAGACTACCTGGCATGAAACCACATTGCACACCCCAAATTTTGCCTGCAGTCTTTTCATGCTCCCTCTCAATTAAAACTTTTCCAAAAACATTGTCTGGAATAACTAACAAACTAACTGCCCTATAATTCTTACATTTACTCTTACTGCCTTTGCCCACAGTGCCAGGCTACTATCACTTATAATAACAAACATCTTTCCCTTTTCGCTTGGTTCCACATAAACACAATATCACTTTTCCTTCCAATCATTTCATCTAACAGTTCATTATCTTTACCACATACTCCTCTCACATTCCACGTTTCATTAGTTCACATTCTTGCCAGTTTGTCAACCGATGGGCCCTTCAGTTTTAACCACAGCTGCCCAGCATAGCTCTGGTCATTTGAGGTTATTCTTTCACAGTTTCTTGTAGTCATTTTAAATAGACAAGACCAAGTTACTAGTCTTGATTGTATCCGCACCCATGACAGTATTCGCTGCTTACGGTAAAGATGCTGTACCGATCAGTGTTGTCACATTTTATCCAGTATACTACAAGTATAACTTTTGCTTAGTCTTGCCCTGAGCCAATACATTCCTACTATCAAGACTGCCTTGACGGCCAGTATACCATTGCCCGTGTCATTAGCACTAGAAGGTAAGGCGATACACTGACACACCAGGATATGGCTCTTGTTAATACAATTTAAAACAATTGTCGAATTACCTCAAGTATAATAGATATAATAAATCAGAGATGGGCCCTTTGAATCCTAAAATTCTAGCTTAAAAAACAAGATTTGAGGGGAAACCATAATTATTTATTTATGTGTGAAGAGTCACCAGTTCAAATTGTTGTAGTTGAACACAGAAATATTTAAATGTGTAGTTTTACAGAGGTGAGCAAGAAATGGTCACATACCTATAATCCATGAACCCCATCGAAAATACACTTGAGTAGTGATAGAAATGTGAAGTTTTTTTTTAGGAACAAGCAAGCGTGTAAATTTTGTTACACTCTTTTTTAGGGGCTGGTCTTGATATAGTTTGTTACAGTCTTTGAGAGACATAGTTACTAGGGAACAGCCTCTTGACTGTTTTTTTCTTTGAATGTTTATTTTATATATATACATATTATGGTTTAGCTCAAAATCTTTTTTTTTTACTAAACCAAATTTGGGATTTGTAGGTAAAATGTGAATTAATATCCAATAAAACAGTTCTACCCATCTCTAAAAATGTCTTTCTCAGGTGCGTCTGACAGATGCTTTGGTGTCTTCACTTGAATTGAAGAAAGGTAAAGAGGCAGAGCTAGCTTGGCTTGATGCTCAGATCACCCTCAGGGACTCAACAAAGGATGCTCGGCCTGTGCTGGATAAAGACGCCGATAAGAAAGGTAGTTATTTAACTATTTTAAACAAAGGAAAAATGGCGCCATACGGCTCTATTATATTAGACATTGAAAGGTGGATAGTAAAGCAAAGTTTGAACACAGAAAACTGTAGGCCTCAAAGCTCACAACTAAAACAGTCCAGGTTGTCTACCATCCGAGAAAATCAGGGAAAACTGGAATTAGCCGGGAATTTGAAGTGGTTGGGAAAAAACAGGAATAAATCGGGAATTTGGTAAATTTTAAAAAATATCCGGGAAAATGTTTATACTCAAAATATGAAAATATTCATTAAATCAGTAAATTACAATGTGATTCAGACGGTCTTTTGTTTTTCACTCAAGGAAAAGCCTTTGACCTTTGTTGGGTTCGAACCCACAAACATAGGGTCCTGAGGTGAGCACTTTACCCCAACACCACCGAGGTCACAGTAATATAGGTCATTAAAAAAAAGGTAGTGTGTGTGTGTGTGTGTGTGTATTATTATTATTATTATTATTATTATTATTATTATTAGCACCGCGTCTTAATACCCGTTTCGGGTTATACGCACTTAAGCTAATGTGTAATGGTAGGGTGATTGTGAGATGAAATGAAGGACCTACAGTTTAACGTGGAATCCGAACTATGGTGGAGGCCTGGTATTCCTCACATATGTGTATGTATGTGTGCATTAAAGATGGGTTGGATCTACCTTTTTTTAAATCTGAAGGGTGACCTGGTGGTCTAGGGGTAAGGTGTCAGACTTCTGTGCTGGCGGCCGGGGTTCAATCCTCGGTCCCGTGACATCTTGTGAATGTGGGGAATGCCAGGCCTCCACCGTGGTTCAGATTCCACGTTAAACTGTAGGTCCTCCATTTCATCTCACAATCGCCCTACCATTACACATTAGCGTAAGAGCGTATAACCCGAACGGGTAGTAAGACACTGTGCTAATAATAATAATAATAATAAATCTGAAACTTCATTTGGCCATCAAATTCCTAGTTAAAATTTGAATTTAAAAAAAATACTGTAATCATATGTGTTTAAATTTCCCATTAACTAGAATTTATTCTTCACTTCTGATTTTGTTTACATTAAATGGTAAATTAATGATCTGAGGTTTGGTTGGTCTTGAATCCATGAATATACCTTGTAGGGTCTAGGGTCCCATCTTTAGTATATACTAGAATATATATGTCACTACACTTGATTCTTGATGTAAAAATGTTTAACTATGACAGACCTAGGCCTACCCTAACTTTCTATCATTTTATGATTTTGAAATAGGGATTATTTGTTTCTGAGTACCTTTCATATATACTGGGTTTAAAAAAATATATATACTGGAAATATACTGGAATTTCAAAACTTTAGTCAGGTAGACACCCTGTTGTTGGATAAAACTGATTGAAGTTTAGGGTTAAGGTTAATTTTATTAATTTTTGAGTTTTTTTCCTCAAAGAATCTGGGAAATCATCTTTCCTGCCCGAGTTTTGGGAACATCTAATTTCCTGAAATTCTAAATCTCGCACAGGTCTAATCATAATTTGAACCATCCAGTTAGCCTTTTTATACATAGTGGATTAAGAATCAAATAGTCAAAGATATTATATTTGTTTTAGTGAGGATTTACTCACACTAGATATCATATTCTGATTCGGGTTTAATTCCCATGTCTAGGTGTCATATTTCAATTTTCAGAATAGTATATTAAGTTGAAGATTCGCTTATTGGTGTTTCTCCAGGATTATAGAAATGCTCTTAAATATTTCCACAAAATAAAATCTTGTAGCTTCTGGTTAGTAAATGAGATCTTGTCTGAGGAGAAAGTTTATTGCTGGAAGTCCATTGAGAAACGAGAGATACTGCAGATATAGAAGCCTGTGCCTTTTTGATCCTTCCTTCAGAGAAAGTCAAAGGGGAGGGGTTATAGGCTAGAGAGAAAACAGGTTTTATTATTGAATATTTTACTTGGAGAAGGTATGAACTAATGTATGAACGCAGCCACCTTCCTTATCTGATATCTCAGGAGCTTAATAAAATCACACCTTTGTAGCCGATGATTTCTGGATAGCTCAGTGGGTAGAGCATTGGCGTACTAAGCCAAAGTTCCGGGTTCGATTCTCTTGTACAGGTGTCATTTTTCAATATTCAGTACATCCTTAATGTTCAGTGGCTGCTCTCTTTGTGATATCCTTACTACCTTTGACTTCTTGATGCAAATTCCCTTTCCCTACTCTTCCTGTTTCAACTAGTTTGTTTATCATGGTTTGAAACTCTTCTTCTTGAGGTCATACAATACATTTAAATGTAAAATTGTTTGAAGATTCAAAAACTTTGACTTTACTTTGACTCTTTGTCAGCTTCAACCTCTTTCCAGGGGAAAAAAAAACTTTGACAATCATAAGTTTCGGTAGTAAAAATATTGACAACCAAAATACAATTTATGTTCAATTTGTCTCATTCTGCATTGTTGAGTTCACTTCGTTCACAGCAAAAGCTTAATCCTAGCCTGATGGGTTCCACTAAGTCTTTTATCATATAAACTGCACTATAGCAGAAACAAGCAATGTAAGCTTGCTACCTCTCAGGGTAAACAAAGGTTACACTACAAATTAATGTTTACTTGACAAAAATTAAAGTTAATAAATTGCATGCTGTAATAATAACTTGATTTGTCAGCTAAGAATTTTTTTTATTTTTTCCACATAAACCAATTTTTAATAATAAAACTTAATTTCGACTTAAAGAATATTTAATGTATTTTGGCCACCTTTGAATCCTTTGGAAAAGTGGACATTGTACACTCCCATTTAACCCTTATCAGTTATTTATTATATAATTTTATCTTATTTTTTCCAGATGGGAAAGAAGATGACGATCAGATCTACACTTTGGAGCCACTATCTTTAAACCAGGTTTGTCCTTTGTATCAATTATTTATGACTATGCAAGACTCAAAAATTCAAGATCATGATGAGAAAAAGAAAATGTTTTTCATGTTTTGAGCATATAAAATGTTTGGCACTGACCTAAGAAATTTCCAAACTAAGCCAAGTGAGAATTTATTAATTGTAACAGTACTTGATGATACCTTATTAACTTGAAAATACTCCAGACATATTTACCTTTATAAAACCTTAATGTGGCCTATAATGGTGCCCTTGAATAATATATAACAAATGTCATACCTTTGAGGACTGCGTGTAGTTATATTGATATATCAGGACGCTTGAATCCTTGGCAAGGTTCTAGAATTCAGGGGACAAATAAATTTGATAAAAAATTATAGAACATATAAATAGGATAGTACTAAAGAAACTATCATAAAGGACAAACAAAGGAAATATTGCAGAGAGGACATCAAACATTGCTCAACAAGCAAACAATTCAATCATTTTTCTTTAACGAGTTATTTGCTAAACTAAACCCGAAGAGGTAGGAATGCATAATAATACATTAAACTTTTCTGGTCTGGTTTGTTGGTAATTTGGTTAAGTTCAAATGTCAGCTCAATGTTATTTCCTAATAGGTTTTCCACTCTCCCTCCACATAAAAACAACTACATTTCCACACAAATTCTACCTTCCTTGATTTGTACTCCAGTAGTGTCATTAAATGTATATAATGCAATGTACAAAAAATATGCTGAACTTAAAGTTGCTGTATTTTCTGCAGATCTCTGGGCACCAAACGGTCTTCATCAATGAACTGAAGTTGTTTGACTTCAAGCAGGTTCTCACCAAGTGCAACATTCCATCAGAGTTCTCTGGAGGAGTGCTCTGGTGCTGTAATGGGACGATTGCGGTGCGCAGGGTATGTTCCTAATTGCTTTGTAGACGCCACACAAAAACATGACACTGATACTTTATTTATATATATATATTTTTTTCCTCTCAATATTATGCTTTCTAAGTTAAATATTTAAAGATATATCATCTTTAGCTAATGGCCTCTAATAATGAAAGTATCAACACAAAACAATTTGGTTTAGTTACTTTACAATATTGCAAAAGGTAATATGCAAAACGACTTACATAAATTTTTGGATGTGAATTTTTTTTTTTTTTCATTCTTAAATTCATAATAAAAATATTAATAAACATACAAAATAGTCAATGGAATGGGCCAGTTTTGTTTGCGAAACTAGTTTATCTCAATCAAGTTTTGGTAGGTGTCGTCTTGTATTTAGTATAGCACTGCACTTGAGGCGTACTAAGTCTGACTGAAACCGGTCTATCATTATTAATGTGTAACCTTTGCTTGACACATTAATTATTTTGACTATCTTCGTTTTACATTTGTACTATATATAGAGAGACATACAAAAGGTGAGGCTATTTTTAGGGGGGAAAGGTGTTATTTTTCTCAAAAAAGCGATCAGCCGATGATATTATATGCTGAAATCGATGTTATTATTTTATTATTATATGAGTCAAATTAGTATTCATTTTAAAAAAACTAGGATAAAATTGTTTCCTTTTTTCGTTCATATTATGTTTTTAACTATTTATTAACATATTAAAAGAAAAACCAAATATAAATATGCACAAAATATTTCACGCTTAATAATGTCAAACTTGATATCTTAACATCATTACCTTCAAGTTTTACAAATAGCATTATCGAAATAATCGATGATCATTTTATGTTTAGACCAAACAATAACACTGAAACGTGTTGTCATATAAAACTAAAATACAACCAAATAAAGAGAAGGGAATAAAAATAAAGAGGATATAATTTTGCCAAACATGAGCACCTGTAACAAGGTTAATATATATTAATGTCCTTGCACTTAATCATTTAAAAGCTGAAAACAAAGGATCAATCTATTGAAATCAAAATTCAAGTATCATAATGTGAAAAATTATAAATTGTGATTTTTAATGTTAACCTAAAAAAGCCTAAATATCTATTAAAATACTCATATATCCAATGATCCATTTTATATCTTTAAAATAAGCAAAAATGGATACTATCTGTATAAACAGCAGCCCTGGCATAGCACTTTCACCATTGTAATTCAATTGCACAGCATGGTATTTGCCAAATTACAAAAAAAAAGTGTTTATTTAAAAAAACTTAAATTCATGTTATTCACATGAAAATATGAGAATTTGCCAAAAACTCACGTTGCACAAATTCAAATTTTGCATGTCCTTAATTATACATAATATGTTTGTTTGCTTTTAGTTATGGTTGCTTTTAAATAAATGTTTGTATTAATATAATTAAATACAGAGTGCTTTCTTTAAATGCCACATTCCTGTTATTTTATTCACACATTTTTTCTCCCTTGCAGAATGTGCTTATCAGCTTATTGGTTGAAATCCCGCTTAATAGGGTCAGCCTCTTAATTGGGCCAAAGTGATCTAGCCCTAATGTTTCCCAATCAACAGGAATCCATTGTATATATTAGAGATGGACCGAGTCCACTATTTTACAAATATGTATATAGATTTTTTCTACAACCTAATCCTAGAAAACCTGTTAAGTATAAGAGGTTTATTTTACTAAATTAATTCTCAAGTTACTATAGAAAATCTAAATACATTTTTGTTATGATGCATTCATTATAACATTCATTGGAATGGGGATTTTTGAGTTTTTGTTTTTATTTTTATTTTTAAGTTGTTCCCATAATTATATTTGGCTAAAACACTAATAAGCAGTAGAATAGCTCTTAAACAAATTACATTTTAAAACTGGGTTGGTTTAATTGTTGGTTTAAAAAAAAAAATCTTAAATTTGATATTTTCTTAAATCTCATATATCCTAATGGATTCAAGAATTCATAGGCTCCATCCTTAATTTTTATTTACTTCACAAGTGAAAGTGTCCACACCAAAAATAATAGCCATAGTTCACATAAATGATGAAAGTATACCCAAAAAGTAACAAAACTGTTAAAATATAATATTAGTTTCTTTTTCTTAACATGCACTATCAATAAAAAAATAGAAAGAAAATTTAAAAAATGACAACTTAAATAGAGTAAACTTCACTAATAAGACAGAAAGATTTATTTGTCTACCTTGATAAGTGATAAGCCTAAAGATATTATTAGGCTCTCCCACTCAACAACAAAAGACTTGTTTTTGCGATTGAATTGGTATTTATTTTTCGGGCTCCTAGTATCACATCTTACTTCTAGTTTGGATATGTGTTAATAATGATAAAGGTTGATAGAGAAGGTGTATCAACATTTGCAGAGGAAAATTGGAAAACCATCAAGGTAAAACCACCCGAAGTACACCCGACTAGGATTCAAACCTTAATCTCCTTGTCGTTGACAGACTAGTCAAGTTCGAGAGTTAGGTCTTGGATCAATCAACCATTAAATTGCGTCTTTTTGAGCTTTCATGACAGAGATAATACCAAACCTCATTTTTTTATAAAGCTTTCTTTAATCAAACTAAATAGCTCGGTTTCAACCATTGAGCTGAGAACTGTGCACCAATCTTAAAACAGCATTCACCCGTGTGTTATATTTGAATGAGTAGGGTTTTGATGTGAATAGGAACAATTATATAGATCAAAATGGAAAGAATTACTGGTTAGAAATATATTACAATAATTAGCTTTTATTACTTATAATGTAAAACAATGAAATAAGGTTGTTATACCATAGCACTTAGTACCGCTTGTACCACTTGTTCTCTTCATATTCTCTTGATAAATCAAAGCAAGTATTTTGTGTCTATAGCTTATTATTATTATTATTATTATTATTATTATTATTTTTATTATTTTTATTATCATCATCATCATCATCCAATTATTCAGTTGGCACTTGCCATGAATGGGCGTGTTTTTACTAAGCTCCGCAAGTGACTTCATTCCGTGTGCTGAGTGTTGTGTTTTGTGTGTGTTTGCCTATCCTTAGGCCTGGGGAGTTGATATTCAATTAATTTGTCAGACAGTGAAGACAGTTGTGCTAAATTATCCCATGCATTCTTTGGCCGACAAAGATTCATTTGGTGTTCTGGCCCTTGTAAAGCAAGGTTTCATCTTGACTGTCTCAAAATTAATGAGGCAGAATATGAGTTTAAAAAAAAATCAAGTGTTACCCATGTACTAAAAAGGCTAAAGCTTCATTTGGGGGCGACACTCTAACAAAATATACTTCTGTACTCATTCTTCCAGCGTGGCCACAGAAGCCGCCTCAGGTAAAGAAGTCAGGAGCTACTCAAAGCTCCATCATCTGATCGGGAAGCAGTTATAATACAGCTATTAAACTCCCTGATTCATTAATTATGTGGGATTTTCCTTTGGTTAATTTTTTAATAATTGTAGGATAGATCCACAATTATTATTATTATTATTTTTTTATTTTTTTTTGTTTGTCACACCTTATCAATAAAATAGATTAACAAACATAACTAATAAATTCATCCCTACGCTCAAATAAATTTGGGACTGTTAATATACTGTCTCTCATGAGGTTTAATAATAAAAAAAAAGTCCAAAGTCAGTCAAAAATGCTCGCATTTGTTGTGACATTTGTGAAAAATATGCGGGGATGGGACAGTATTGTACCGGTCCAGCCTTAATCATTAAATATCTCTGTTTATATTTCAAAAGTATATATTTGATTCTCCTTTGACAGATTCATCTGTGTTATTTCAGCATGAAGCTGGTCGAGTGACACTAGAGGGGTGCATCTCTGACGACTACTACAAGGTGCGCGAACTACTGTATGAGCAATATGCCATCGTATGAACCAGAACCTTTCTCTTATTAAATTACATTGACATCATTGTTTGTTGTTTGTGTGTTATGACTGTTATGTAGCAGCTGCACTAATAGTCACAACAATGAAAGTGAACTGTTGCGACTGATTGCAGATTTTATTTAACAAGAGCTTAGTTTGCAATTGGTTTTTGACTTATTTTATATATTTTGGTTTCTCAAAGGATATCACTAGTGTAAAAATATTTTAACATGGCATACTGCTGACCAAGTTTTATTTAATACAAAGAGGTACATATACATAACTAGAATGGCACACGATAGTCATTCATAAGGGTGTGTGAAGTCCACTTTTTATATTAGAAGCAAAACCAAATTGAGAATGAAATATTTATAAAGCCAAATCAAAGTTAGAATATTTTTTAAAAACATTAGGTAAGTCTTGAAAAAATATATTTTGTAGCTTTAGTTAACTTATTTGAAAATTTTTATAAAATAAATCTTGGACACATTTTTCCTTAAATGAATAAATTAATAAGTAATTCAATCACTTCCACTTTTTTATTTCCAACATTAATTTATATGATAAAACAGCATAAAATGGCATTAATTGTAAAGACAAACACATAAATATCACAATTTTTTTTTTTACCAATTGGTACTAGCACCTTAAATTGATTATCAATGTATTTTTAAAGCTGATAGTAGCATTTTCAAATGTATTTTACATGGGCAAAATCAAATCAAATTATATCTTATCACAAAATTGACTACTTGGCCTTGAATAATGGACAATTATGTTATTTTAATGAAAATTAATATAAAAATCATACATACTTTTACTAAACAGCAGACAACATCATTCTTTGCTTCTTTTTTTTTTCTTCCCAAAATAGCCCTATAGTCAATTAAATGTCTCATTCTATAAAATGTATTTACCTCACCCATTAATTATTGTCAAAGAAGTAAAGTATGTGTTTTATATGGATTTATTGAGTCATATTGTAACCAAAGGCAAATATTTTAAATTTAATGAAGTAATTGTATTGTATTTGGAAGAAACAGCATGGGGTGGGCACTCTTATAAGACTAGCTGATCCTGTAAACTAGTTTGGGGCACTATCGCTAGGCGCAGCTCGCATTGACGTTTTAGAGGAAGTGAAGTCTATTTAAAATTCGCCGTTACTCTTTTGTTAGCAATTTGTCGTTTATATTAAAGGAGTAGTTTAGCTAGATTTTCTAGATTTCACATGTTATAATGTGGTTTATTTATAAAATAATGGATTTAGTTATGTTTGATTTAATCTGATATAAGAATTGATTAATTAACATTCCGCAAACATCCAACTTCGAATCTTTAGTTTACAGCACTAACGCCACGAGCGCTAGCGATGTGGTTCTATTTGCCAACATTAGAGTGTTGTTTATTTATCCCTTTTTTATGAGTTAGGGGAAATGTCGATAGAAATGAATAAAAGAAACTAACAAAATATGGCTTTTACAATGAAAAGAACACAGTTTACAGTTTACTTTGCTGCCACCGATCGACTTTTTTCAATACGCAATTATTACTTCTGCTGCCATTGGACAAAGAGGTAATGGCTGCCTCTTGAAGAAATTCGACCCATGGCAGTAATGTAAAGTGTGAACTGTGTTCTTCTTTTTATTGTAAAAGACAAATTTTGTTCGTTTCTTTTACATGTTTCTATCCATCTTTTCTGTACCTTCTTCCAAATACAAGGAGAAAAGAGATTTTTCTTGTAGAGATAAATTTAAGATTGAGAAATCTAGTCCTAATTTTTCTATCACAAGCACTATACCACTTAAGTTTGAGTTGATTTTGTAACATTTTTAGATGAGAAAAGCATTATATTAACCACAAATCAGGGTCTCAAAACATGTATGTATATTTTAACCATCAACATTTTTATTGGCAAAGATTCTTAACATTCCAAGCCAGTTTTTTTTTCTTCTACTTTTTAATTTCCCGTCATTAACGTTGAATCAAAACAAAGGTTAAAAATCAATATTATATTTAGTTAACTTATCTCTGACATTAGAAATGGCACTCATCGAATGAGCAAACTTATTATTAACCCTGGACACGTTGTATTGCTTTAATTTCTTCTTGGCCTCGACCAAGGACATGTATTGAGCTTGCCTGCAATTTTGTTTGGATATATAGTTAGCATGAGAAATCTCAACAAATTACACAAGATATGTGCACATCTATTTATATTCCCATGTATGAGAAATTAACAATCTATTTTATTAGTTCCTTGTTGGTATTAATAAATTACTTGCATGTGCGCTTCAGGTTGATTAATGAATTCTTGATAGTGATCATATATCGGTTATCATTTCTTTTGAATGTGATCATGAATCTTCTTAAGTATTGAATCCTTCTATCATTATAAATTTGAAAGTTATATTTAGGCCTCTATTTAAAATATAGATTATTATTTTTTATGATCTGTGTATTAATCTGGTAGATATTTTTTGTATGTATCATGTATAATCAGTTGAGCTATCCACATAGCTAAGGATGGAGGTAGAATTTAGATACTCATATTTGTGTGGGAAGAGAGTGGGGAAGTGCTTAAGAAAAAACTATTCAAGTACTCTCGGTCAAGATTTGAACCTCATCCTAGTTACCGGCAAGCCAGGGAAGACGATACTGACACCTTTGTCCACGTGTTCACAGGTGCAAATTTGTATTAGTTAAAAATGTGTGCTGATTAAAGTCCTTCCACGTGTAGTACATAATGAGTAAACATTTTTATCCGATGAAAAATTAAATTCTTTGTTTTGAAAACCTGAAAAAGTCAAGGAATTTTGAGAGTATATTCCTGTGGCCACCCTGTCTTATGCACGCCAATATTTGAAGTGAAGTTTTCAAAGCTTCGTACACTCCAAGTTACTCACAAAAATAATATATATTAAACATGGTTTGAAAAAGAGTATTGGGCTGGATTATTTTTTAAATAAATTAATATAAGCTATGAGTTGCACTATTTTTTATACATGAAATAGGGCACATAAAAATGTGTTAAAGAGCCATAAGACACAATATATCTTTCACAATACAGAAAAAAATGTAACATTAAGGTAATTGGAAAATGAGAAAAACAGTTCACAATTTTCAATGCTGGCAATGCCCAGAAAGGTAGCAAGACATAGAGAGAGAAAAAAAAAATCATAACCTAAAATGTAAGACTTTCTAAATACACGCATATTATATTTGAAAGAAGGTACAGGAAAGGTGGATAGAAACACATAAAAAGGGATGAACACGAAGGAACAAAAATAAACATAATAACGTACCTATATGCATCTTTACAAGCTTCATCAAATGAAGTTCAAACGTGACTGGCTCATTAAAGTTGGTTGAAATGATACCAAAATAAACAAAAGAGTAAATGTGTTGCATATAACAAGACTTTGTGACCAAACCAAAAATTGTGCGTAAACCATTCTTGTGATCAAAATGGGAAAATCCCAATCAAACCGATTGCACAATTGATACACAGTACGATTTCCTTATGACAATCTTTGTTATTACAATTGTTTGGAATATAACTTAACTAACTTAAAGTATTTTAACTCCTGGTGAAAACACTCATGTAAACAAATGGTTATTACCAAGCTCGGTAGTAGTTGAACTGACTGAATGATATACATTTATTTAGGTTGATTACTGTTAGCGGAAAGACATTATTCTGTAACTGTATTTACATTTTATTTATATTTTTATGATTTAAATAAATAATAGTACATGTATAGAAAAAAAGAGATAATGATATAATATTTATACAGGCAGTTCTTGACCTTTGTATATTTAATTTTCTATCAGCCCGCAATTTCCAACGATGTAAAACATTTGGAGCTATTGTATGATGGTGCTGCCGGCAAACACTTTAGTTTCAGCAACATAAGCTTTGTCTATTGTTAAGGGTTAGTTTGTTTTTAAATATTGCGTAAATCAAGTTTATTTCTTGTCCAAATCACATGGTTTGTATTAAATCTCGGTGAAAGTGTCATACACTTAGTAAATTTTGAATCTTTGTATTTAAAAAAAAAATTTTGGGACTATGATAACTTTTTGTGACATCAGGAACCTTGTCATAGTTAGCGTCCATTCATCCACCAAATAATTATTTGAATTATTAAATTATACATAGATAATGGGGTAGATAATTTTTGGCACTTGGCAAAAAACTATATATTCAAACAATACTTAGAGCTTTCCTAATAAATTATAGCTCTTGGAACAGAACCCACCTTATTAATAGCATTGTACAGTAGAGTCTTGATTACCCGACTTAAACAAAACTGTCAGGTAGTTGGATTGGACAGCAGGGAAACGGAAACGAGGAGATGGAGGGATCAGGAGTCAAACAAACCCAAATTAAATAGAAGTTCCGACAAAGTATGATACAAGGTTTATTATAGGGGTATGCGAAGCTTTATAATTTCAAATTGGCTTCGATACTTACAAATCTTCGTCAATAATGATCAATTATTGCTATTCTGAGCTGATATGTAACGTACAAAATAATTTTGTTATGGAAAAAAATCTGAAGTAATTGAATTGTAAGTTGTGATAGTAACTTGATTTATCAAAATAAAACTAAATATTACAAACAATTATGCAATAAAATCTTTTCCTGGTGATTTTATTGCCTAAAAGTTTTATAAATAACCAAATATAATATAGTTTCAAGCATAAAACAACTAACAAAAAATATTTGAACTTAAATTCGGCTTTGAGAATATTTCATATATTTGCGTCAACTTAATTTAAAATTGAAAAAAGTGTACTTCACACACCCCTATTTTATTATATAATATGTCGGATAAAACTGAATGTAAGATAGCCGAAAGTCAGATAATTGAGACTCTACCACTTTATTGTTCAGCTGTTGAAGTATTTTAAGGAATGCATTATGTATGAAAGTAGAAAACCAACCACCTATTATGTAATTTTTGCATTTTTAATTGTTTTCATATGGCACCATACCATTAATTGATGAATTTTGGTAATTTATTTGATCTTAATAAAAAAAAACATATTTACCAAGAACATGATAGATGTGTTTAGACTGCTTTTTTTATGTAACATGAGTCGTGCAACACCGAAGAGGCACGTTGGGGCATGCGACTGTGCATGCCCCAAATGTAGTTTAGAGTGCCTTGACGATGGCCATGCATACTTCTGGAATTATGATTAAAATCAATGACACCGATATTTTAAACTGGTACATCAAACTCTTATAGCTGTCAACAGTTGCCAAAAAACGAGTGACTGATAATCGTATACTTGCTGGTATGGCCTCCCTAAATGTAGTATCTTGTTTTGAAATGTGTGGTTCAACCATACTCAGCTACATATCAAAATCACTCGGGGTCATTCGTGTGACTTTTTAAACAATCAACCTCTATCCAATTTGTGCACCTCTGATGGTATTCCTGCACTTAATGAACATGATTCTAGAAACTAACTCATCCAGAACTCACAACGCTTTCATTTCTTACCGCAGCGATGCCTGCAACAAGTACTTCCCGCGACAACATCTCTAATGCATGGAAATAGATGCAAAAGTGTGAACAGGTCAGGTTGTATAAGGCAAGAGGCACCGAAAGCAACGCCCTGGCGCACATAATGTTGCATGAAAGGAGGTATAAGTCTAAACACACCTTATAGATATTTAGTTTTATGTACAGCTTTGAAAACTTAAGTCAAATTGAATATTTTTCAACTTAAAAACTGATTTTGATGAGTATAGAACTTAAACATTAATGGATAAAAAATTATTTATAATTTACAGCATTCTACACTTATTTTGATAGTGAAGTAATAGTATTTTCTAAAAAGAATCACACAATTTACAATGCATAATGTGACACAATGACAAATTATCATTATTTGATGGCTGGGTGAAAATACTTGTCTCTTAAAAGATTTCAAATCTTAAAACAAACATAAAAATTAATTTTATATTTCATTAACCACCTCACTTTCTGATGTGTGAATAGACATCTTGTACACCACAGATCATTGACAAAATACTTTACAGATCACTATGGGATGGAGAAACTAATTTTAAAAACACTTTCAAGGTTCATATTTTTCATTACAATAGACCTTGGACATTTAATCAAGTGAGGGATCTAACATCCAATGTGTTTCTCAAAGGATATTTAATCTAATCCATCTAATAATCTAAAGGGAATAATAAATTAACAATTTGTGAGAATCTTTGTTAAATTACATGTTACCACCTTCACTATTTTTTATGTATTATACAGGATGAGCTAGAAGTCATGCAACCCATTATATAAAATTATTTGAAATAAATTAAAAAGTATTTAAGAAATAGTTATAAGTATATTTATGGTCTACACTAAATGCTGGGAATGACCTCCATTAGTATCTATGAAGGCTTCACTGCGTTTCACAATGTTTGGTGCAACCTTCTATAGAATTCCTGCACTTAACGCTGGCTATAGATACCTCAATGTTTCATATAAGTTTGTCAAGTGTACATGGGTTGTTTTTATAGACAATCTTTTTTAGGTGACCCCAAGGATAAAAGTTTGGAAGAGAAAGGCCTGGTGAACTAGGCGGCCACAATCCAAAAGAAATTTACGCAGTTTCCGAAGAACTCTTGCAACATTAACATCCTGGAATTTGCTGTGTGCGCTGTTGTCCCATCATGCTGTAACCAACACTTACGTTCATCAATTTCTAACACTGATATGAACTGATTAATTATGTCCTGGTAATGTTCCGCCATAACTGTTTCTGTGAAGAATATTGGGTCCACAATTCTTTTCTGTGAAATCGAATGCCATACACCAATTTTCTGAGAATACAGAGAGTTTTTATGAAAAACATGTGGGTTTTCACAACTCCATATCCTGCTATTCTGGCTGTTTACATAATCACTAAGGTGAAACCACGCTTCATATGAGAGGAAAATATAATCCAGAATAGGAAGAACATTATGAACGAAACTTTAAGCCATCGGCAGTAATGGAGTCATTTTTCCTTATCATTTTCTTTAAGTTCATGCATAACTTGCATCCGAGATGGATGCAGATGTAACTTTTTTGTAGCTTTTCTAACACTACCGTGATTCCGGTTTGTTGAGAAAGTCCTCATAATGATTTTCTTGCAGAACCCGACAAGGATTGACATGTTTTCCCAAGTGTTGTTGCTTAAGACTGAAGGATGGCCAATCGAAATCGAGCAACTATGTGGAGAATTGTAGACTTATTCGGCACTTCAGATTCAGAGAAAGTTTCCTAAACTCATCTTGACAAACGACCCAGACTTGAAATAACTTTCAACAATGAACAAACGTTGAGCCTGGGTGAAAGGTATGTTGTCCTGCTAAGGACTCAGCTGCAACTGGTAGAGTCACATTCAAATATTCTAATTTAGTAGCTTACTGATCAAGCACAGCATCAAACCATTCTACGGGTTGCATGACTTTTAGCTCACCTTTTACATGGAAAAGGTTATTATAGTGAATAGGGGTACTAACAAACACATTAAGACTTTGACAGTGAAAATAGGAGAATACAAGTTACATTTCACATTGCTGCCAAGAGACAAACACAACTTTCTAAAAAATTCAAGGAACAATAATAACAAAGTCTGTCATTACCTCTGTCTAGGGGCAGCAGTGTGAAGTGTAAGTAACCCTTATGTTTCTTCTCATTTTAAGGCCATATTTTGTTAAGTCTTCATCCCACTTTTTTGTACCTTCCTCCATGTATGATAAACACAACATAAGTATTTACAGTTGCATGCAAATGTATTATATTCAAAAATATATTGCAAATATAAATGTGTCAACAATCTCTAGTAATTTGATTAAATTTTATAAATAACTTGATTTATCACCTTGGGATATATATTAAGCTATATATATTTCCACAACTAAACTGGAACAAAAAAAAAATGTTACTGCATGTATATCTAACAATGTTACAAATAATAAGGTTCAAGTTCATTATAAAGTTGGCCACAATCAGGCAACAA
Organism: Timema monikensis; assembly: GCA_902151445.1. Classification (NCBI taxonomy): domain Eukaryota; kingdom Metazoa; phylum Arthropoda; class Insecta; order Phasmatodea; family Timematidae; genus Timema; species Timema monikensis. Next base: position 33,921 of record CABFVZ010002383.1, on the reverse strand, counting down.
GTTCATTAATGGGCTAGCCACAATCAGGGAAAATCTGTAACTATGATTGGATTTGAAACTATCTGAAAAGTCAGAGAAATGTTGTGTAATTCAACAAATAGTCAATAAAATGGAATATTTGACTGTCTAAAGAAGAAAAATGTATTTATCACATCTCATTCCAACTTTTTTTTTTAATCATGTTTATTTCTGAGTGAATACCAAAAATAGTTAATTATTTGTAAAAAAATTGAACATTAAATTTGGAGGTTTAGACCAAAGAAAAGGCAAGGATATGTATATATATATTCCACGCCCCACCCAAAAGATTTTGTGACCACACCGATTGTTTATAAGATTTTACTGGAACAATGTTTTAAGTGTTCAAATACAACTCTCAACATTTCAGTAGCAGTTATCGTGTTATGGCATAGTCATATATATCATAAAGAGTTCTAGTATTCATTGGAACACCTAGGCTTAGGATGTTACTAATTGAAACTTGTAGAACTCTGGATAGTGAAGGTTGTATTGTGGCCTTTTAGACCCCACAGTTATGAACAGGTATAGTGATTCTTCTTTTTCTACTCATCCAATTTAACATTTAAAATGTTTATTTTATAGCATACTATAATGTATTTGAATGAAGAAGAAGAAAGAAAGAAAATATAAAATAACAAACTATCCTGTTATGAATATTGCTTTTTGAATCGAGGAACAAAAATTGTGATATTAAGATCAATTTTCAATTATTTCATTACCAATTATAATTGAGGAGTTTAGTTTAAAATATTTATTGTTTTATTGTCTTAATGTCTACTTTTATTGTAGACACTACCTCTTTATATTCAAATACTTACATCTTAGCTGTTACTCTGGCAGCTGACTCTATTACCTCGAATCAGGAAGTTGGGGCTCACGTCCTATTCAAAGGATTTTTTCAAAACATTTCCCTTGCGTTCCCTTCCATGCACGTTTTGGTACACTTCCTTTAAATCTTACCTTTCTCATCCCTTCCTTTACTTTACATTCATTGCTGATTTCAGCTTGTGGCCTGGGTTAGTTTTTTATTCAAGCCATATATTTTCCACCATCGGCTGGCTAAGCCTATCGTAGCTTCAAATGCCTTATAACCTATCTTAAGACTAAGACAAGCCCAACATCCAGTCCCCAACTGTTAATTTATCAACGTGAAAGGGTAGGTAAACCCATATATCCATCAATGATAAATTTTCGGCCATGTCGGGAATCAAACCAGGGACCTATGGCTCAGTTGGCGGACACACTACTGACTGAGCTAAGGTGTCTGACTCTCATCCCTACCATAGTGTAAATCTGTAGATAGCTCGGAAAGTGATTAAAGCATTGTTGCATACTACCCCTTTATATTTGCCAGAATATATTTATCTTTGTAATATTTCAACTAACATAACATTTAGAAATGGGGTGAATTCGAAACTTTGAAAACAAATAAGCCTTAAAAGGTTAGTATAGTCTTATTCAAATGATTATTTTCCTCCTCAAGATTGTTTATTCACATCAACTATTAAATCACATCGCGTCGTTGAAGAAGGAACTTCTCTCCACGAAGGAACCAGTGGCCATGGAGTATTGGGTGTGTTTCTGGTATTCAATCACATCACATCTTCGAAGAAGTAACCGGTGGCCATGAAGTGTTGGACGTGGTTCTCACCGCCGCACTGATGAGAAAAATCCTCTCCGATTTCCTAAGTATTGACTTATTCGTCTAGTTGAAAGATTAGAAAATGTTTATTTAATAAGTCCATCTGACTTATTGTCTATCTCAGACTTAGTATAGTCGAGTTGACTATTATGTTTATTTCGATTTCTTGTTTCAGTCAGAATGACTAGATTTAGATTTTGTGTTATTCCAACTTTGTTGGTGTAGTCACAGTGACTCTAATGTTACTTAAGTCCTTCAGACTTGTTATATTGGTCCAAGAGACCATGTTTTTCCTATATCCATATGATATAGCTTCGATATAGGAGCCTTGAGCTCCAGATGTAATAAGGACTTAGTCCAAATGGTTGCTATTCTCCACGAGCACTATATTTCCCTTTTTAGTCCTTAAGACTACACACTTGTTTTTATGGCTACAACTAGGTTGTCTATCCTTTTTCTAGGACCTAGTTGGGTCAATGTATTCAATGTGTTGAATTGTTCTTGTTGCCACGCTTCGTGTGTGGTATTAGCTTGGGTGGGTAAAGCGCGGAACTCCGCTTGTTTCCATATGGGGTCCGTGCAGATAATACCTTTTTTCTCTTTGCCCGTTTTTGGCACCTATTGACTGAGTATTAGTATTGCATGATTTAAATTAGTGTTGTACCCCAGGGAGTGGGTCATTAAATACATGTACTATTGAATGCTCTGGCAGTACACCAATAGGGAAAGGACCGGCCATAGTACTATTGTGTGTAGACACCTGTATGTTAGCCATCTACCAATGCAATCAACTAACCTTTCTATTGCTATTCATTATACGTCTCTTAAAGAATTTTATTAAGTCCTAATCAAGCAAGCTAGCTTAAATTATAAATGTGTTAATAATACTATATGTATGTCATTTCCAGTTAACTTTTGTTGATAATTACCTCATTGTTTTTCTTTTAGAATCACCTGACCGTAGCCTGTTGTCAATCCAACTGTTTTATATTTGAACATTGCTCTTCAAGCCTACAGTATTTGATCTTGCCCGTGTCGCGACAAGACAGTATTAATTTGGAACTTCTATCTTATGTTTTGTTATTCTAATCATTTTATCAATCTGGTTAAAATAATTCCCTTGTAGCCCCAACAATAATCACACCCGTGTGGAGTTGGTGCATATTAATACAAAAATTATGTTTTGTTTTATTTTTAATGTGGCCTATTCATAAACCTATAGCAACTTTTCATCTTGGGCGAAAGCATCGTTATATATTTAAGTCTATATGAAAGGCAAAGCTTAGGGGATGAATGATTATAATTACTGAAAAGAGCCTTATCTCAATTATAATAGAGCAAATTGAAAAATGACACCTGGACACAGGAATCTAACCCGGAACCTTTGACTTAGCATATAAATGCTCGAACATTGAGGTATGTCAATCTCTGTTAATTGTTTAGACCACTAGGAAACAAGGTTTAACTGTTTCGTTCAACCTTTCTGATTGCTGGGTGAAAGATTGAAGTGTCAAATAACTTTGGTGTTGATCAACGTTACTATGTTTCTATAAGGTCATAACTAAAAGTTTTTGGAAGATTTCAGCTTTAGTTGCGTGAATGGTAGGATGTGTCCATTTGGCCACTCAGTGGTAAATAACGCCAGATTCCCATAAAGGTCTTGGCTTGAAGACCTTAACAAGTGTTTGAGGTTTTGTCATTATTATTGATTGATTGATTCTATTTCAACATCTTTGTTCAGTCTGTAGTGCGTGTGTATACTGGGTTCAATTCCCAGTATGCCTAAACAATTTATCATTGGTAAAATTGGGACTTTTACAATGATAATTTAATAACCGAGTGACAAGGTGATGTGTATATTCTAGAATAAAGTTAGTTTGCATGTTTTGTGTGTGTCTACCAGTTGGTTCAGAAAGTGCACTCACACGGGTAATGCATTTTGGATCAAAACCTAAATTTGGTCAACATCAATTATTATAATTTAAATGACTAACTTTTTTAATATTTTAAGCAATGTTAAGAATTATAACATGTTTTATTATTTTCTACAAACCTGTTTACATGACATTGAAGACCAACATTTTTGAAAGCATTAAGTTCCTTTAACATCTTTCCAAGTTACTTCTATAACACCCTACTTGGAAGCCTAGTAGGGTCGAATATATACACAAATGTTTTGATTGCTTTAATTTCATCACAAGGCCACAATTGATTTTATAGATTGTGACTGCTGAAGACCAAGGTTAGATTCTTGGCTGGGTGCACTTGGGGTAGTTTTCCACATGTGAATACATCAATGTATTTCTAAATATTGTTTTTTAAATTCAATATACTTTCAAGATCTTAAATTACTGAAATTGGCTAAAAAATCACTTATTTTGCATTTATCTCAGAATGTAAAATATCACAAAAATAAATAAAATTGTTGAAAATTTGCTATAAGATAAAGGGTTTAATTTCTTTAGAAACACTGCATGATGTGTAAATATATTTTATAATGCTCTGTAAAATCTTAGTGTTTATCTCTAATAATAAACAAACAAAAGGTGCCTCCAACTAAAAGCCTCACAAGCTTAAAGTCTACAAATCCCATGCCCCTTTCCATTGTATTTAACAACCCTGACAAGTGCTGTTTGGTAGACTGAGATTGTCATGCATCTCACTTATCTTCTTCAAATATTACATAACTTCAACCGAGTCTGCGCTAGAACAACATGTAGCATGTCTGTTGAGACTTGGCTGAACATCACTATCATTTGGATTTGAAAGAAACCGTCTTTTGTGCTCTTTGAAAACCCAATCAATTTAAAGTACTTATTGCATTATCATTTGGTGTGTGAAGAAGAATGTACCCTTGGTGTTCACTACTGAACTCAAAAGGGGTGGGGCTGGGATGCCCGCAAGGGGGATAGTAATTTAAAGATTAGTATTTATGGCAATGTTGGGATATTTTGATAGTTTTTTTTAAGTATATTTGTATGGTTTTTATTGGATATATGCATGTGCACTTATTTTTCGAATATTTATTGAATAAACTTCCTAGTTCAGGTAGTAGGGCTAAAGTGTGTATACTCCCACCTAGAATTAACAGTTTACACTTGATATTACACTATAGGTTATAAATCCAGACCCAATTAGGTTTTAAACAACTGTGTAGAAAAGTCCATTTAAAGTCGTCGGTTATTGGTTTCAAAAGGATGTCCAGTGACCTGGAAAACAGGGAAAGGTCAAGGAATTAGGTCAAATTTGTGGAATTTGTATATATTTACTAAAAAAAACTTTTACCAATAATAGTCGAAATGAAAAAAGAGTGATGGTAATGACAAGGAAGAGGATAAGGCCTTAATAAAGTAAGTTGCATGTAGTAGGTTTAGGAAAAGTACAGATCATAAAATATCTTGGAAGCATGAATGAGGTGAAAAGTGGAAATAAAGAGGATTTAATGAGAAGAGGACAGCAGAGAGAGTTGTTCTATAGGTGTGTAAGGGTAGCTGCTATGGATAAGAGAAATGTTCTTAAAGTGTAAGCAAGTGTTGTACAGGGTGTATTTTGTACCCATTCTCACATATGCAGCAGAAACCTGGACATTGAATGTAAGAGAGACTGGGAAAGTGGAGGCCATGGGAATAGAGTTTGTGAGGAGCATTTCAGCTGTCATGAGGAGAAACAGAATAAAGTTATCCAGGAAAGAATGGAAATAGAGAGAACGCTGAAGAAAATGTCGTAAATGAAGTATGTAGGAAAAAGACTGCAAGTGAGGCCAAGAAAGAGATGGGAGGAGCAGATTAAGATAAACTGTGCAAGTGTGAGGAGAAGAATGGTTGTAGGATAGAAGATGATGGAGGCATTTTACTAAAATGACCTGGCTACAGGCTGGATGATATTACAAATTGTAGAAAATTAAACTAAATGCATCTATTGAAGTAATATTTTATCCAAAAAGGGGTTTTATAATGGAAATAGAAAAAAGTACTGAATTCTACTTGCATTCCCTACCATCCCCAAAGATAACCTGTAATTTAGGTAGATAAGGCAGCTTGAACTAGGTGTCACATTGTAGTTCAAATTTATTTGTTATCACATGCATTAGAAAATAGTTGATTTGAAATCAGTGAAACCATTTTATCATATTTGAAAAAATATAGCAAAAGTGAAAAATGATTACTTTGAAATGAAAAAACTATTTTACATATCTGAATTTCACCACTGTCAAATAAAAATTCATTATTTAGCATGTAAAATGCATCCCAGATATAAATTTTGAACCAAATCCTAAATCTATATTCAGTAAATTTCAAAATCTTCAGTTAGTTGATGAACAGATTAAAAAAAAAAAAAACTATTTGTCATGTCAAACATTCCTCAGATAAACATTTTTAAACAACATAAGTTAGAGCCATTTTCTAAATAATGTGCTTTTTCACAAATCACTCATCAGCAAAATACCCTAAGAGAAATTTTTACCCAAAATACAGTGAGCCTCTAGATACCCATTTTAATCAAAATTGTTAGAAATTTTTTTTAAATGGCTCTAATTCGTAGAAATCATCCATTGGTCAACTTACATTAATTTAAGAGCTAGGGTCAAAATCAATCAAACGTTTTCAGATATATGGCCAGTGAAAGCTGGCTGTACAAACAGAAATGATAAAATTCACTCTTTAGGCTTGGGAGGGGGG
>CABFVZ010002383.1:17366-27395 GCA_902151445.1 Timema monikensis | reverse complement strand
TATATCAAAGTTTTGGACATAAATAAATAGTATTTCAAAATACACTTTTTTAGATTCGGAAGCACATAAAATAATTAAAGATTCATCATAATCTTGAGGTTGAAAATATTCACAATTGCATTTAATAAAGTACTCTCTCTTTAAATGAGAAGGTAAAAAGAGAAAGACATGCCAGTAGCCATATTTATAATATCTCCATTAGTATTATATACACAAATGGATGTAGGAAAAGGTAAGTTTTTTTTTACCAACAACATGGTTCAATCTAAGGGAGCATGGATGTTAGCTCCTGAAGCGATTTGCCCCGCATAAGGCATGTGGAATTTAAATTCTTTTATACCCCCATTGATGGGCATACACACTAAATATTAAACTCATTCAGACTGGTTTACTAGTGACTTGGGGAGAGCTTGTTATGAATCCCAGGTAGGTCTACTAAAGGTTTTTTTTCCTTCTAAATGGTTTCCCACTCTCCCTTGACAAAAATGGGAGTACACGTTCTCTAAATTTTACATTCCTCATCCCTATACCCATCTGCATAGTTAAAAATAGTTCAAATGTGTGTAGTCCAGAGAGCTGGTAAGTTGAAGTAGAGAGTAAAAATTATGTGCAGAGTCTCAACACTCTAAATAATAATCTTTACATCCTGAACTCAAACAAGAGATTAGTAAGCCTATAAACCTATTAATAAGTTTGGCCTATAAACCTGTTATGAACACAAGTTGAATTGTCCCTGCCATTACTACAGGTTGTAGGGACTGGTTAAAATCTGTTCCCATGAGCGTACAAGCAGACCTTGTTGAACCAGATGAAGCCCTTTGGTGCAGGTATCATCAGAGAAGCCCTTAATCAATACTTGTTCCGGCTAACACCCTCTTCTTGACTCGACCTAGAGGGGGAGGTCTTTAGAGGAACTTTAAGACTTCTTTATGCCTTGGTCAGAAGTTTTGCACACTTTTTCAACCATATGTGGGTTAAGGCCTTCTTTGCACATATACCTATGAAAATCTTGAGGCTTATGATTTAATTGCATCAACAGCAAGGTGTTGCATTTTAAAAAGTGTTAGGTACCAGAAAATTGCATCACCAGTAATGTCTAGCTTTGTTATATTTTGAGTTTGACAAGAGTAAGTTAAGAGTATATTCCAGCATTTCCATGGTATGCATTGACTGTCTCATGTTAAAAATATATTTATTTAGTTTCATTTTCAACAGCTACAGTAGTAATACTGAATACTAGCATTACCCACCACTTCATCCAACCAGGAAAGTGCTTCCTTTTAAGTTCCCATTTGACCAACCAAATGAATTTAATACCTGACATGTTCATATTTTATTCATTAATTGAAAAATGACACCTGGACATGTGAATCCAACCAGTGATTTTTGACTTAGTATGCCACGAGATTACTCCTGGATAGCTCATTGATAAGAGTATTGGCAAACTAAGCCAAAGGTTCTGGGTTTGGTTCTTGTATACAGGTGTAATTTTTCAATCTATAAAATATGCTACTTAGATGAATCTATAATTGTAATCAACAACTATAATAGGTCTGGATATTTAATCTTCATGTTCATGTTTGTTCATTTGTAGGATCAGGGTAGTTGAAAGGACCAGCTAGCCCCCAAAGAGCATCTGGTAGTATATCACATGCTTTTCAGTCATGTTTTTACATTACTTCCCTGATTATATTTACCATTTTAAAAAAAGCTTCGAATAATTTTAAAAATAATACAATGGCTTTTTACAAGTTATTAATATTGGGTGTCTATGAGTATTTATCTTTATATATGTATATATTATATCCTGTATACATTCTACTTTATGTATTACAGATGCATATAATTATATACAGTCGTAATGGTCAGTGGCACATAGCAATGGGGTGAGGGGATCCTCAAGGGGTGTCAGAGAAGTGTCATTTTCTTTAAAAAAAAGAAGAGCGAATTGAAAAAATTATTTATTATGATGGGTTCGCTCCTTTAACTGCCCTTTATTAGGTTGAAGTTTTCTACATTGCTAGCTTTTTGCTGGATTGGTTTTGCAGCCTTATTTTTATTTATGCTCTTATTAAGCTTCTTTTAAGAATTTTCTTATAATAATTTGGATTCCACACCGGGTATTAAGACCTGCTCTAGGAATTAAATACCCTTGCTATGCCACTGGTGATGGGCTGGTTCCAAAATTTTACTGGTATTATCATTTTGGTCCTCATTTACAAACCTCAATCACACAAACTAATCGAAAGCCATTTAGTACCCTCAATACATGTGACTACACCAACAACCAATATGTCAATCACCTATTTTAAAATAAATAAAATTAATACTTCTATTTTACTTTGAGAGTAGTTATTTGAGTTATTATAGAGCATTGTCATTATCACAGTCATCATCAAAAACTATTTCCAGCCTGTGGCCTACATTTTTGTAAAATGCCTCCATCATCTTGTCCTTCCATCATTGTTCCTTCTCTATTTGCTTCCATTCTTCTGTATTAATTCCCCGTTCAACAACCTCAGCCCTTAGTGAAACAGAAAGTGTAATGCTTACAATAACACAAACCCAACATTTTGAGAACATAAATTTAGCTATGGAAACTGTTCAAATTCCAAAAAAACACAAAATAATTCTTTAGTAAATGTGATGTAGGTTAAATAAACATCGCTTGTTTATTTGTTTAGTATTTTTTATTTTCATTTTTTATCATATATAAATTGTACAAAACTGTGTGAAAATGTACACATGAAATTAGATTAATGTATGAAAATATTATTTACATGGGCACAAAAAAAAGTGTAACCTCAAAATTTTATGGAGCAGCAATTCACCTCTCATTGATATAAAAAGTATTTTTTTGTTACATAAATTTTTCAAACTAAGGCTAGGAATATGATTTTTTTTTTTTTCAGAAGGAAAAGATTGAAGGGAGTTGAGTTGAATACTTGTGCAAGTTAGTGTCATATAAATAAATTGTGTCAAAGAGTTTGATGCAAAGAAATTAGGAGTCACATTTTCTCTCTCTCTAGAAAACAATAAAATGCAAAAAAATCTTTTTTGGTGCATGATCTTAATAGTATGCCAATTGACAACACAATTAATAGAAATTATCATGCCATTGCTGTAAGTTTAATACATGTGTGTGAAATAATACTTTACATAATTATAGTTATGTGGTCTTACTTTTGTAAAAAAAAGCATGGTTTTTTATCATCTATTTCTGGATTAACAAATGAGTTTTTTAAATAAACTAAACTAAAACAAATATTAATATTCATGTCATTACAAATTTATATTTCAGATTTTTTTAAACAAAGTATTGTATTTTGTTTTGAAAAAATAATGACTGAGGTTGTTTATGACTATACTTAGTTCAATAATACAACTCAACTATTACTGCGTGGTCAACCAACTATCACGGCTGCAATTAATAAGACAAAGCACTATCATTAACACTTGTAAGTAATTTGACAATAGCATAAGTCATATTTTAATCCCCCCCCTCCCCCCCCCACACACTTCTCAGAAGAGACAAGTGTTCAAAAGGTTTATTTCATACCTTTAATCCAAACCAAACATCTTCGTTTTGAAGAAAAGTAGGAGGAACGTGGATCTAATTTTGTGTTTTGTATGGTTTTATTCACAATTTAAACCTTGTGATAGAATGGTCCAAAACTGTTATTCTAGTTGTAACTAGCATTTTATAAAAGCAATTTTATTTTTTAGTTGACATCAACTGTTCTTGAAAGAGAGACGAAACAATGATCATGTGAATGCTTGTTCTAATTTTCATAATAGTGATAGTTGTCATCAAAATTTCAGTACAAGTTTCTCTATTGAATTAAGTATAATTAAGTATGGTAAAAAGGCTCATGTGTTGTGTACAGAAAATTACATAGCGCCAAGCTCGTCCTTCTTCTCCCCTACATACTGCAGATGTGGCAAGGATCCTCCATGCTGCCTAGAAGGCGAGTTTCTTCATGAGGAGATACATGTGCTGATCCACCTCAAAACCGTGAAGATTGTTTGCATCTCCTTGCAGCCTCATAAGCAGTCCTCCATATGAGACATATGCCGCCCTGCAAACATAACAATCACACCACATCATGTTGAGTTGGTTGCAGATATCATCCAAGTCTCAAATATAAAATATTACAAAGATTTTTTATTCCCTTAAGAAACATGATCCTAGATATTTCTTTAGTTGGAATTTTTGTTTAATTCTTATAGTATTTTAATGATAGATAACACTATACACCAAACACTTTGTGTATTGCCAATTTTCCTTATTTTAATATAAATAACAAACCACGACAAGACATATTGGAAAAGGCACATTCAGGAGTGAAATTAAATTATTTAAATTGAATTTTTTAAATTGGCAATACTCATCATAATGACATAAATTATGATATCCTCTGCCATTTTCAATCTTTTATGCAGTATTGTCTGAGATGAGTGTTAATTTTAGGTAAAATACCATAGAGATCATATAAAACTGTTACATTAAAAGCAAAAATGTGATATCTTTTAAGAGTGACTGAGGCGAGGGTGGGAGTATATAGGATCTAAGGAGAAGTGTAAAGAAGTGTTGAATAGGGCAAGGGAAGGAACCTTTTCGCATAGGAAGGCCGCAAGTTAATAATGTATTTTTAGGAACCCATAAAGGAGCAAATGGTTTTTAGTCTACTTTATTTCCTTTTTATTCAACAAGGACAGATTTCAATATATTTTTAAGTATATTTGGCAGCAATAGTTTTTTCACTTTTTCTCAAGTTTGTTCTTCATAGATCTTGATTAATTTTTAAATTCAAGTGTGTGTATATTACCTATTGAACAAGAATAATTAAAAAATATATATCAGCATGTATTAAGGATTATAAAATCTAATATAAAATCACTCAAGAAAGGAGTCTAGAAGCTAAACATCTCAACAATTAATAAAACATTTCATGTTATTATGTTTTAGGAATATCATTTGAGGTTGAGACTGTATAGTATGTATTTAGATGAGCGCTTTGGAATAGAATCAGTACTATCCTATGTAATACTTCATAATAGGTCATGTGAGTGTAGCAGTTTTTTTAAGGGGAGCATAGAAATCATTTAAGGTGTTTGATATGTTTATATATTGCTAAACAGACATTGATTATCTCAAACAATCTGAAGGTAGTTTCATTTAATTTGGATTTCTTGACCTACAACTTTGGGCACGTGGACTAAACTTAAAGCTTAATTTTGTCTAGCTTGCCAGGTGTCAAAGAAGCTGGGGTTTAAATCCTGTCTGAATGTAATGAGGGTGTTTTTTCCTAGTCTTTCTCTGCACAAATTATAATACATCTCTAAAGTCTACCTTACCCATTGCTACTTCATTTGTGTCGTTAAATGTGAATAGCCCGGATGGATAGTAAGATGTGATGTGATGTGATGTGATGTGATGTAAAACAAACAAAAAACCATACACCTATTTGTATTCATTGTGTGGTTTTCCATATGCTTCAGATTTCATACCAATGCCAGCTAATGGTGGGGATGCAGTTGTCTATAAAATTGTTGCAGGGAGTGTACCAGTGAAAAAAGCAAGCCCAGCTTATACCTGGTAGAGTGAAGCTGCCTGCCTATATTTATAAACAGTGGTCCCTGCCAAGCCAGGGCCGCACTCTAAAAGATGGCTGCTCACCCCAGAGGGAGGGGGGAACTGATGCCCAATATGTCAAAGGAACTGGACCAAACTTTCACAACTCTGGAGTCGGGTGTAGCCAGTAACATACCAAGATATTTACTTTGGCAGGCATGGGGTGCAGGCGCATGTAATGTCTCAAAGCTATAATTTCTGTGCTTTTCCCTGATTAAGAATTTCAGGAGCACTTTTAATGTGTAAAATATCCCTACTATATTGAAACCTTGAATTATTTTAAGTTTTAACACTTAAAAAAATCATGAATAGGTAGATTTGGCTTATTTTCAACAATATTTCATGTGAATTGTCGCAATTCTAAGATCAAAATAGTTAATAAAAAACATAGATATAGCCATCCTTCTTTGGACAAATAGAGTAGTTACTATCTCATATTAAGAGGAAAGAATTGTAATCTTAGGGTGACCTGGTGGTCTAAGGGTAAGGTGTCGGACTTCTGTGCTGGGGGTCCAGGGTTCAATCCTCGGTTCCGGCACAGATTTATCTGATTACCGAACCCTTCATTCACCTCTGACAAGATGTGTATTAATCACAACTTGTGAACGTGTGGAATGCCAGGCCTCCACCGTGGTTCGGAACCCACGTTAAACTGTAGGTCCTCCATTTCATCTCACAACCACCTTACCATTACACATTAGTGTAAGTGCATACAACCTGAATGGGTAGTAAGACGCGGTGCTAATACTACTACTAATTGTAATCTTGAAAATTTTCATCCTCAAGATTATTACAAATCTTGCCATCTTATGTGCCCCAAACCTTTAAAAGAGGGTCTTTCTAGTATCTGTGTCTCCAAGTATTTCTGTCTATACTTGGGACTACAGCTGAAATGATTTGATGGATTTTGTTCAAATTTGGTATCTAGATGTTATAAGAGAGTGTTTTTAGTTTTAATTCTAGTGCCAAAAAAAACTAATAGTAGAAAATCCAAAAATGTTTGAAAATATACTTTTAATGTTTTTGTACACATGTATATCTGGGGAGTGTTTGACATGACAAACAACACATTTAAGGGTAGTTTACGTACCAATTGAGAATTTATGTTTGAGAATTCAAAATTTTTCAAAGGTGAATAACAATCTTGTTGTAAAGTGATATGCCAACTGACATGACAATTAACATTGTATACTTTTTTTGGTGGAGAAGGATTTGTTTAATTGTACTGGATTTTTTTTTAACGGCTCAAATGTTTTTGAGGTTATATCTTCTTTTTTATTTCCTTCTCCTTATTTTATATATTTTTCTTCTATGACGCCGACATGTTTCAGTGATTTTTCACCATCTTCAAGTCTTATTTGTACTAAAGATGATTGATTTTACTTCATACAATTGGAAAGTTTATGAAATTTTACGGTTTTGTATGGAATAATTTTTAGTGAGATGATCAACAATATGTATAAAATTAACAATATATAAATGTTTTGGTCTAAAATTGATATCTGGGAGTGTTTTATATAATAGTGAATGTTCATTTTCCTAAAAAAAAAAATTTGAACATTTTGTCACAAACTATAATATAATATATATGACAATGTATGCACAATTTTCTTGTGCCATTTATTTTTTTAACAAGCTCAACAAATATTTTAAGCTAGTTGCCTATTGATCTAATAGTTTTGAAGCGTCAGAGCTGTCAATCTCATAAGAGTTTTCTTTTGAATATAAAGTACCTTCTAGTAATAATCTTGGTCTTAAAATATAATCAGTAAATATGATTCAGCTTTACTGCTAGAGTTGTACCTAACATATTTTGAGCTATTACAAAATATCTATCTTGAGGTAGGAGGAGGGATTCATTCAAGAGCTGGGATTGGGTGTGTTTTCATGGTCTACACTGTATTATTAATAAGAAATTCCTTGTTATTTCCTAGGTTTACAGAAGAAAGTTACATTTTGTAAGACATTTAAAGAGTAGTATGTATAGATTAAATGTGTTTCATTCTTTATAAAAGTGACTAATGTGAAGACAAGTAATTAGTGTTTGGAATAGCAATTTGGTATTTATGAGGGAAAATGTCTGTATTCATTACACAACCCAATGATTCTGAAATAACCAAAAAAAGAAGAGAAGAGGTGAACAGATAAAATATGTGTTGGAAATGGCGTATTTGGTTTCTCACTTTTATTAGCTCAAAGTAAAGACCTACTATTTAACCGTTTGTTAAATATTCCGAATTAAAAAATACTCCAATAAAACCTTTCAGCTTTTTGTAAATTTCTTTCTATTTTTCCGTCTTTTTTCCCCCTGGTGTTTGGGAGCTCTGATTATTAGACTGTATTATCCTAAGTTAAGTTAGTTTGTAAGTCGTGTGTAATGGATATCAAGTCTTACCAATCGACTTGTCGCAAGAGCAGACCAGTGTATTAGCATACAAGGCGCGAGGCCGCCACGTCCGGGTCGACCCCGTGTGAACCAACCAGTGACGTCAGACAAGGTAAGGCGTCACGACTAGCAGAGGGACTGGTTTTGTAAACTAGCTAATAGGCATACGAGCAAGGGTCGGGCGGTCGACAGGAAACCGCGGCCGGCCCAAATGAAGTAAATAATATTCAAGCTGTAGATAGGAGACGATAAAACTTTGAGACCAGGGCCGTACCCTGTAAACCTGGAGTCACTCGGGGCGAGGTCCCCCAATAAGAGATGACAAGGTTTTCTAACATAATAATCTGTCATCGCATCTCACTAATCGTTCGAGTTAAATCAAATACCTTGATTATGGTAGGGATGAGGAAGGTAGAGTTTTAAATTAAATGTGCCATCAGTTGCGAGGAGGGAGAGTCAGTGCACCCAGCCCAGATTCCACTCTGCCTTCAAAACGGCCATGCCCCTCTATAATCTATTTACGACTACATCCATGGTCTCATATGTAGATTGAAGGACTCTAACTTGGAGGCCGAGGGGGTTCGTTAGCCATAGCCCTTGATATCCAATACACGCCCCCCTCCCTCCACCTCTAATGATACCTATCCATTTAATAGCATACGTTGAAGAAGGTGACGTTATAAGGGCAGTCCTTTGTAGACGGGATGGAAACAGACATACCCGGCACTAGCAGTAAGGATTCAATCCCGGTGTTAAACACAACACCAGATCTGCCGGAGATGATCAGAGTTGCCAACAGAACTAGAAAGTAAAAACTAACATAACACTAAAAGGACAAAGCCAACCTCCACGGCCGAAGCTGATTATGATTCTAGCATAGCTGCTAACATTTTAAGAAGAATATTAGTCAATACTTATGAAAAATAGAAAAAAATGGTGAAAATGCAAAATTTTATGGAATTTAAATAAAATGTATTGATATATTGTGGCTCTATATACGTAGCTAGGTTGTCTTTATATTACTCCCACCAAAGAGAGTTAGGATATATCTTGCAGCTTTACAGACAAATTTTAGGTTGTATCTTGCAGCTCTCCAGACAGAGCTAGGTTGTATCTTGAAGTTTTCCAGAAAGAGCTGGGTTGTATCTTGAAGCTCTCCATACTGAGGTAGGTTGTATCTTGCAGCTCTCCAGACAGAGCAAGGTTGTATCTTACAGCTCTCCAGACAGAGCAAGGTTGTATCTTGCAGCTCTCCCGACAGAGCCAGGTTGTATCTTGCAGCTCTCCAGACAGAGCTAGGTTATATCTTGCAGCTTTACAGACAAATTTTAGGTTGTATCTTGCAGCTCTCCAGACAGAGCTAGGTTGTATCTTGAAGTTTTCCAGAAAGAGCTGGGTTGTATCTTGAAGCTCTCCAGACAGAGCCAGGTTGTATCCTAAAGCTCTCCAGATAGAGCTTGGTTGTATCTTGAAGCTCTCCATACTGAGGTAGGTTGTATCTTACAGCTCTCCAGACGGAGCTAAGTTGTATATTACAGCTCTCCAGACAGAGCAAGGTTGTATCTTACAGCTCTCGATACAGAGCTAGGTTGTATCTTGCAGCTCTCCAGACAAAGCAAGGTTGTATCTTACAGCTCTCCAGACAGAGCAAGGTTGTATCTTGCAGCTTTACAGACAAAGCTAGCTTGTATCTTGCAGCTCTCCAGAGATTGTATCTTGTAGCCCAGCTCGCTAAGAAGAGCTAAATTGTATCTTACAGTCTTCCAAACGGATCTTGGTTGGTTGTATCTTGTAGCCCAGCCCTCCGGCTAGAGATGGTCTGTGGACTGCTCGCCAAGGCAATGAGGATAGTGGCCGTGATTGGTGAATATCTACACAACCAGCTAACCACACTGCCATGGCGTCACATCCCTCCAGTCTTCTTCCTTTGACTGTACGATGGACTCTTGAAGTGGATATCCAACCCAAACAGATTTTTATATATATATATATATATATATATATATAT
>CABFVZ010002383.1:0-17272 GCA_902151445.1 Timema monikensis | reverse complement strand
TATATATATATATATATATATATTTAGGTATTTAGAGTGCACTTTCTGAACCGACTTATTATTATAACACACGAGAATTTCTATGGGCGAGAGGGAAAGGGCCTATCAATTTTGCCGGGAAAGGTATTTTCAGATACCTTCTATGGATCTTTTACATGCCCCTCCGAAGGAAGTTGTGCTACGGATTTATAATCATTCAATAAAAATTCGTCGACTCCGGGTGGGTTTTAACTCACGAACATCAGATCCCGAGGTGATCATTTTACCACAGGACCATCTAAGTCGATGCCCTTCACCCCACGTAAGGGATCGTAAGACTTTATTTCACCGTTACCCCCTCTAGCATATGTATTTTTTATATGATTTGGTTGGTTAGAATATTTTATATTTTAATCGTTTAGTTATATTTTGATAAATTTGGCGTAAAACATCATAAGTAAATGAAATTTAAGTGATATTTTATACAATATTTTTTATATTTTATTTCACCAAAAAAATCCTTAATTAAGATGGATTCAGACCCCCACTACCCACTACCCATCCCCCGCAAGAAAATACTGACCCCCCTTTTCCTCCAAAAACTCTAACGTAATTTAGGGATAGCCCCTAATAGGGGTACATATACCCAAATACCCTTCCATTATTTTTAATCCGTAGAAACACAAGACATGAAGTCATTTACTTACAAAAAAACAACGTATAAAGCGTTAACACTCTACCAATATAAAATGTTAGTGACGTTTGCATTCAATTTCCCGAGGGATTACCAAGTCGACAATCTCACACGCCTCGTTTCCAAACGTGACTATCATAGACAAACCAAGATTTGAACTAGTTAACGACGCTGGGCTTTACCATAGTTCGTGCGTGGTATAGCAGTTACTCACTTACCCTAGGGATAACATCTAATTTACGGTAATTGTGTAATATAGTTCGAACCAGCATCGTAATGTGGTTTTCTTTATTATTTAAAATTCAACAAAAGGCCTAATTATTTAGAAATGAAAAACAACTTTTAAACTAATCTCGATTTCGCTGTTGCCAAGTGAAGACTGCATAAAACTATAAAATCCATTAGGTATTCTGGTTCGGGAGTAATCTTGTATCTAATATTCCGTTTAGTTGGCAGTGAAATGGACTCTTAAGGCGCCGCTAGATTTCACAATAGTTTATTATTATTATTATTATTATTATTAGCACCGCGTCTTACTACCCGTTCGGGTTATACGCACTTACGCTAATGTGTAATGGTAGGGTGATTGTGAGATGAAATGAAGGACCTACAGTTTAACGTGGAATCCGAACCACGGTGGCGGCCTGGCATTCCACACATTCACAATAGTTTATGATATAAAAGTGTTTTGGTGATGAGACCCTCAGATTTTTCAAGGAAATTTCAGATTATAATAAATGAAACAACTTTCTCTTTTATATTAAAAATAGAGGTATTAACTAAAAACTCGTAAGATATGTGCTACGAAATTATATATATTGTGGCAGAAACACTCCACCAAAGAGAATAAATGAAATAATATACCTTGTTACAGAAACATTGATAGTACATGCATATCTACCTACATACAACTCAAAAACAACACCGTACTTAATTCATCCTCACTAACTTTCTACATACGTCCCTATCCTTGCGTGCTCCCTTCACTTCAAAGACATCCATACACAAAGTTATACATGCTATTTTATTCTTAAAACTCTTAATGTCTCTCTTGTTCACATATTTTTCTACAACATATAGTTACGTCTTACATGGCCTATCCCTTCCTTTTGATCCATACACTCTACCTTCATATATTTGCTTCGTCACTCGATCCACACTCATCCTCTCAACACGCCCAAACCAACGCAGTGACCTATTGTATTCCCTTTCAAACCACACTCATTGAGCACCCATCCATTACTGAATATGTCCATACGGGTTTTTCCAGATACATTTCTTAGATATCTCAATAAATCAATCAATCTCAATTTTCGAAGATCTTCATAAAAAATATATATAACTTAAAAGCTATTGGTTTTATAAACCATATTTAAAATAAAAATATATATTTTAAATAGTACAAGAACTTTACAATGATGAGTTATTTCGTATCTCAAATAGTTAGAAGAAATTTATAATCAAAACTGTAGATTTCCGCTTATGCAAGATACCCCTAAATTAATTTTTATGGGAAAAAGAGAATTAATCTTGTTTGTAATGTTAAATGCTTAGATATAAAATCTAATCAAAATCGTTAGAGCGAATTTTGAGAAAATCGATTTTTTCTCTTTTTCCCCCTTCAGTAAACCAACCTAATTTCAGAGTTAGATATATAATTCCAAAAACTCATAGGGGGTAACCTTATGAAAACCCTAGATATCAAGTTTTAGCCCGATCGGTAAAATTGATTTATTTATATTTAAATTTGTCAGAGAGCTTTAATATCGCCGATTGGTGTCCCAAGCCCAACATAATTATATAATGAACGTAACAACCACGAATCAGACCGTTAATTTAACACAGGGGTCGGCAACCTTTTAGTCTTGTTGTGCTGAAGTAATATTTCAAAGTCGCTCAGGGTACCAACCAGTCTTAGCCCACCCAAATGGTTCATAGTTTTATACTAGTTAACTAGTACAACTTATAAATTTAAGTTGATCTTGTAAAATGTAAATGTAATGTTTCTAAATCGAATACATTAAATAACTACCATTTCTTGAATAATTAATATTTTAAAATAAGTCAGAATAAATACAAAAGTTATATGTGTCTTGTAAAATTATTACTCCCATCAATGGTTCTAATTAGAGATAAAGGTTTTATATTATTTTTTATTCAAATCACTCAACATACCAGTGAAAATCATTCTACGTACCAGTCTTGGCACGCGTGCCGTAGATTGCCGACCCCTGATTTATCACATATAACTGAATGTGTGAATGTTATAAGGAATACATTATAGCAACAAAGTCAATATTTAGTTACAATTTTTTTTATATCGACCTATTATATTTCTATTTCCTCTAATGTTCATTTTTTCCAAGATTCGATTCGAAATTCGGATTTGTAAAATAGTGGATTCGACATAACTCTAGTAGGTCTGTGTATGCATCGAGAGAGTATTTAAATCAATTATAAGGACGATTCAGTTAATTTTTATTTTATTTTTACGTTTAGTATTTTCTATTTAGTTAAATTAACTTTAATAATATGTATTAACGAAATTAATTTTAATGGTTTAGTTTTAGATAAGAATGACGTTTTTATAGTTTTATTATCAGTGGCGGCTCGTAGCTAAAATTAGTGGGGGTGCTGCTCCAGAAAAGATTCGGCCTTTGTTTTAAAATTGTGTAAAAGGAAAAAAACATGTATAAAAAAAAATTATTTAGAAACTTGATAAAATCTTAACAAAAAATTATTTTTTTTACTTACTTTAACTTAAATTGTTACAGTTGATCTATTCATTTAAAAATGAAATCCATTATTCTTGTTTTAACTTGCGCAAAAAGTTCAATAATTTTATCCTTGATTTATGGATGACAAAATCGAGGAAATTTTTCTCCGTTGAAAGTACTGCAAGCGCATTTAGTCTTTCTGTTAAATAAAAGAACCGAAAAACATGAATCAAATAGAATAGCTGGAAGCAGAATAATAATATAATTCTACACCCTTCTATACTTTATCACATTCAAGAATATGGTACACGGTTTTTAAGCACAACACACGCCGAGTTAAAAAAAACACTTCCTTCCACCATCACGCCAGAGCCGGCACTGCGAGAGCAACAGTGCTCTCTCTACATGGCATTCCCGCCTTCCTCCCCACCCCGCTCCTATGTGCGCATGCGCACAACAGTCAAACACCACGTCGCTGGCACTGTGAAGCGCACAGTTACATACAAAGATTTTTGTATATTTTTCATAAACTGGGGGATGGCTACTGAAGTACTGATATTAAGCTTAAGGAATATATA
The DNA here is from genome assembly GCA_902151445.1 of Timema monikensis. Classification (NCBI taxonomy): domain Eukaryota; kingdom Metazoa; phylum Arthropoda; class Insecta; order Phasmatodea; family Timematidae; genus Timema; species Timema monikensis. The sequence goes on along the minus strand of CABFVZ010002383.1, from coordinate 13,304 downwards.
TTGTACAACAAAAATAAAGAAAGAATTAAAGAAAAAAGGACTCATTATATTAAATGTTATCGATGATATCAAGTGGAAATAGTGGGTGCTGCAGTTCCGCAGTGCCTATACACGAGCCGCCACTGTTTATTACTCTCAGCTAGATAGCTTTTTCCACTCGTTCTGTCTTTATTACATGAAGGTATTTAATGGTTTCCATTATTTATTGGTCTGTTTATACATTTGTTTATTTATTGTGTGTTTATATCTAATGTAACATGCAGCTATCGCCCTTTTAGGGAATTGTCTTTATTTATTTATCTAATCTTACCTATGCTATAATCGGTACTACAACATGCAGAAAGATCCTTAAATTACTGTGCCCTCATTCCTCCCCCTCAACAACAAATCATTAAGGTTTTTGTAAAAAATAACAATAAAAAAATACAACTCTGCTACCCATATAAATCAGCTAAGACTTGTCCCGTTAAGTTTAAATATTGTGAATCATTAAGTTGAAAATAAACTTTAATTAAACATAACTCCCCTCCCAATCAATTCTAAAATTAGCCCGGTTGGAATACCTCACAATTGCAAGTCTCCATTTGGCGCGATCTGCATTTCCTGTTTCCCTCCCCCCTCCCCCCTGGGAGCCCAATGTGCAAGGGGAAGGTCACCCGGACCAGAGCCTGGCCCAAAGATGTATAAAGTATTTCTGAGCCTCCTCTAGAGCGAACCAGGCTGCTGTTTAGAGAGAATGTCCGGCCAAGTGCGCCATTATCCCCCCACCCGCAGACCTTTCATCTCACGAGAAACAATGTAAAGAGTTCGACCAGGGAGGGTCCGGATGTCCTGACCTGGTAAAATTTTAGACCCTGGATGACTTTTGAAGCGATTTGAAGGAGGCTTATTTTTCATGGGGTAGTACTTCTTTGTATGTCATTCTTTGTCATTAATCATTATGTATAGTAGTTAACAACATAGTAAGAACTTGGGGGAAGTTTCGGTCAGCAATTAAAAATTATAGGTAGGTCTCTTCAATATTTTTATTTTATAGGTAATGATTATCCAGTGGTGGCGAAACCTTAAGTATGTATTAAAGGTGATAAGCGAAAAAAATGAGGATGTTTTGAACGTCTTGACTCCGAAACCAAAAGGGGGATAAAAAGAGCTCCTCCAGAAATTTCCCAAAATTTGGATGCCCTTAGGAGCTAAATAGATAAAATGTAAGAAAATTATACTCCTCTAGAAGTTATTTAGAGTGGCTACCCGCCTCGGTGGCGTAGTTGGCTAACGCGCTAGTCCTGTTGAGCTAGACTGCCGAGGACGGGGAGATCGAGGCTTGGATCTAGGTCAGGTGAACTAGGGTGGTTTTTCCTAAATGGTTTTACATTTTCCCTCCGCGCAAATGCGGGTTCACTTCCTCTAAATCCAACCTTCCCAACTCCTTAACCATTAGCGTAATTAGTACATAAGCGTATAACCCGAACGGGTAGTAAGACGCAGTGCTAAAAACTAAATAAATAATAATAATTTAGAGGGGTTATCACCCAGAATTTTTTTTTAATTTGGAGTCTGCAAAAGCTATTTTGAGTGTTCCTCACCTGGAAATTTTTTGAAAATTTAATTCCTCTAAATGCTATTTAAAGTGGTTCTCTTGGGGCAAATTTTTAAAAACTTGATTCCTCTAGAAGATATTTTGAGGTTTTTTAAAAAAAAAAAATCGTAGTTAGAGTTTAATGCACACAACCAAAAAAATATTTCCTACAGTTGTGTATGTGCCACAGGTTTTACTGCCTGCCAAGGCTATCCACAACTTATAATATATTACGTATACTAAGTCGAGAGCGTAAAACACCCAAGAAAAGAAAATTTACATATCTAAAATGTCTTCCTATAATATTTAATCGAGGAAAAATCTCTCAAATACATATAGAATGTTCGTTTGAAACATTTAAGGAAACATACAATTCTTCTTCTTATTATTATTAGCACCGCGTCTTACTACCCGTTCGGGTTATACGCACTTACGTTAATGTGTAATGGTAGGGTGATTGTGAGATAAAATGGAGGACCTACAGTTTAACGTGGAATCCGAACCACGGTGGAGGCCTGGCATTCCCCACATTCACAAGATGTCTTGTCAGAGGTGAAGGAAGGGTTTGGTAATCAGTTAAATCTTTGCCGGGACCGAGGATTGAACCCCGGCCGCCAGCACAGAAGTCCGACACCTTACCCCTAGACCGCCAGGTCACCCCATACAATTCTTGATAGGTGGCATTGCAGGTCAGTTATCAGTGGTATGCAAAACAGACCCTTACAAGACTCTTGTTGTAATCACATTTTGAAGTTATTCCGAGTCACTCGACAGATATTGGTCAAATTAAAGAGCTTGGAGGACGGTCATATTATTTACCCATCCATACTTTTGTTGGCTTTGAAATAAATAAAATAATGTTTTATAAACCTCATACAATGCCTCTCATGTAATTCCTTCCCCATAATACTTTCCTACGGTCCGTACAACACTCATACTATCCATCGAAAATCAGATCACATGACTCAATGTATGAATATATTAATGCAGTTTTAGTAACTTTTGTAACTATCAGACACTAAGGTCGTTAATACTAACCCTATATACTATAATGTAACTCAAGCATAGTTATTAAACATTGGCCCTACATTCTGGCGCCCTTTCACTTAAAATATATGATCAAGGGTAGTGGCTAGTTAAAATTCTAAACTCGGCTGATTTCTACCAATGAATTTTTTACACACATTCAAACAGTGCTGAAGGCCTACACTTTTAAGGTGGCGATATAGGGGACAGTAGAAAAGTTAAGTGTTTTTACAGTTTTTATAGCAAAACTTTTTTTTGTTAAAATAAATAAAATATTGCTCCAGTTGCAACGTTCAGTTTAATTTTCTTCACATGGCGATATCAACAATTGTTGGATAACTGTTATAAGTATAGCGGAATTAGATGAGAAACTTTTTAAATTAAGAGAAAAAGTTGTCATTAAATTCCAGGACACCCTTGAAATATTAAACAGCCTGTTGGTACCATCACCATGTGAAGAAAATTAAACTGAACATTGCTACTGGAGCAATATTTTATTTATCTTGGACAAAGAAATGTTTTGCTATAAAAAAACGCAAAATTCCTGGCTTTTTCTTACGTCCCCTTCCACCTCACCTTAAAATTCCTTCATTTCACTAGGTTTTCCAGGCCAAATAACATGTTCTTTCCCAGTATTATATATATATATATATACACACACACACAAAACCTCGTAGTTTTTATTGCCTTCGATACAATTCTTGACACACAGATATACAAGAAATCACATTATTTGGGGATAAAACTAATAGTTTGCCCTTGGTAATGCCTTCTAAAAAAAACAGTGACATTTTATAATTTCTCCGACTCCTCCTTGACTTTTGTCACACCCAATTATTTTACTTTTACAGGTTTATCCTGTTTTTTAGGTAAAACTCCGTTTACCCTGAAAGGTAGCAAGTAGTATTTCGGCAGACTACATTGTGTATCTCATGGGCGTAGGGAGAATTTAATTTTGGGGTTAAGGGTTTAAAAAATACTAGGTTTATGACAAGATTTATGTTAAGACTTACTATTAAAACCTAGGAAATAAGAACATTTTTTTTATAGAATAGTGGTGTAAGAAGGGAGGGAGTAAAGCTAGGTAACAAAAACATTCAGGGATTTTCTATCCACCTCTTCTACAGTTAATGTTAGAAAATTGGATGCTTATAGAGGCTATTTATAGTGGTCCTTGTTTGGAGAGTTTTTGAAAACTATATTCTTTTAACAGATATTTAGAATAGTGGTCCCCCTAATATTTTATTGGAATTTGAATACTCCTAGAGGTTATTTGGAGTAGTTTTCCTACGGCAAATTTGTGAAAATACTAATGCTTCTAAAAGCTATTTTTAGTGTTCTTCGCTTGATTTTTTTTAATTAGATGTCTTTATAAATGAAAGTGGTCATCCTCCGTCACATTTTTTTTTTAAATTGAATGGTTTTAGAAACTCAATGAAGTGGACCTTGTTTGTATTTAATACATGCACATAGAAAATATTTTTAATGGCCCCCTTACAGGTATTTCTTTTAAAAATCGGATGCTTCTAGAAGCTATTTGGAGTGGTCCTTCCCTGGCACATTTTGAAACGTATATATATATATATGCCTCGGTAAGTTATTATAAGTTTGATATAAGGTCATCTTGAAGTTTAATATTAAAAACTTAGGAAAATTTCTGTGGAGGGGGTTTATACCCCATAACCCTCCCCTCCCTACATCCATGCCCTGAGTAAAATTTCTCATTTTGGGTCAACAGAATAGCTATATATCCTTATATTTCTTTTCCTCTGACTGGTAAAGTCAGTAGTTGTAGGCGAGAGAAGTACGCAAGGGGACGGGAGGAGGAGGAGACACATATCAAATGTAAGAGTTTATTAAATTTAATTGGTTGACGTGCTGTTCTCTTTTGACTGCCGTTTTGAAGAGGAGACGGAGAAACGACCTCTAAACCGAGCAGTACTTTTAGTTTCCCGGTATGTCAGCACTGGGCACCACGAATTAAAACGAAAAGGAAGATAGGAGAGTTAAATGTATAAATAGTGTATACCAGAGTTAACATGATGAGTGGGGAGTCACAGTGGATTAATCCGCCCTCAGCCGGGGCCCAAACCTGGCCTCCTAAGTCAAAAGGTTCGCTGCACTACCAATATCTTATTAATTATTTTACTCTTGGTTCGCATTCTCCCTGCTCAGTTGGCGATGCAACCGGTGAAAAGTATATAAAACAAGTCCTCAGAGCAGACGTTGCCTGGCTCACGGACCACTCGCTCTCCACTCCTAGCTTATTATTATTTTCATTTATTTGGGGAACTTTACGTGCACGTTCTGAACCGATTAATCGTATCAGCACACGACTTATAAAATAACTTTAATCTAGAACAGACACAACATCTCACCAACGATAAATTTTTTGGTCATGCCAGGAATCAAACCCGGGACCCTTAACTCAGACATGCTATCGACTGAGCTGAGGTGTCGGACTCACAATTCCTCCTAAAACCATGCGACCATTATCACCTGCAAGTATAGTGTTAAAAGGTTGTAATTTTATAAATTATTTGTGTTTTTCAGAAAAAATTCTCATTTATAGAGACATTTTGGACCGTATGAAAAAATTAAATTTCATTTTTAATCAAATTGATTAGTGTCAAGTCATGTCATTGATGTTTTGAACAGAATTATTGGACCTTTATGGCGAAATATTTGCTGCTGTTATGTAAGCCAATGTTTGAAGGGGGGGGGGGGGGGGGCACAACAACCCTCTCCGACGAAGTCGCCTTCGTTTTTTCATTTTTCCTTTTTGTTCTCATGACCGGNNAACGTATTTTCGAGTAGGTATGCTTGGTTTTTAATTTTGCTCTTTCTTCTAGTTAAAGGTGACCTGGTGGTTTAAGGGTAAGGTGTCAAACTTCTGTGCTGGAGGTCCGGGGCTCAATCCTCGGTCCCGGCACAGATTTATCTGATTTCCAAACCCTTCTTTCACCTCTGACAAGACGTTTATTAATCACAACTTGTGAATGTGTGGAAAACCAGGGCTCCACCGTTGTTCGGATCTCACGTTAAGCTGTAGTCCTCCATTATCTCTCACAATCACTCTACCATTAGCGTAAGTGCGTATAATCCGAGCGGGTAGTAATACGCGGTGCTATTATTAATAATAATAATAATTCTAGTTAAAGGTATATTCTTTAGAGCCTTCGATTCAACGCCCAAGGTTTATAAATACTCCTTTTTTTTTGTAAGATAAGTATAGTCAGATTGCCATCAAAACAAACTTGTAGAAGAAGCAAAAGAACATTGATAAAAAAGTAAATTTATTTGTCCTGCAGCTGTCAAAATTTACACGTGGATTGGCTTATAGATTCATCATGGGAACGTGACCCACGTTTTACTACCCGTCTGGTTTATTCGCATATCCACAATGAATGGTTGGAGGGTGAAGAGGGTGGTTGGAGGAAGTACACTAGCAGTTTAGCAACAGCTTGGTGTGTGATTAATCCTATGTGAGGAAAATCATTCAATCCCTCGGCCGAGATTCAGAGCTCCATCATTCCCGTCAATCAAGTATAGTAGAGCGTCGATAATTGGGGATCAAGCCAGTCCGTATTTTCGAAAATAAAAATAAGCATGGCCGGGATACTTACGAAAATAACCAACTTACACATAGTTTTTTAGTTGCTAAATATCACAAATTCTAAAGGAATATAATAAGACAAAAATCTAACATAGAAAAAAAGTCTACATTTTTTTTATAACAAGGGTTGAGGTTCGTTTTTTGGCAGCCATGTTTCTTATATTGATACCACTATGGTTATTTTAATAAATAATATTTTTTTCCTTGGCGATATGAATAATCAACGCTCTACTGTATATTGTGGGTCTGACGCCTTCGAATATGTGACCACAGGCGCGGGTGGAGGGAAGTATACATTATATCCAAAGGGAGGTCAATGTGTGCACAAAGTTTGGCTCAAATCAGTTTATAAGTTCAAAGGTTTTAGGAAACACAAACACATGGAATGAGTATTTTGTTCGATATATATATAAACACACACACGGTAGGAAGGGTGCTTGCTATCTGTTGAACATAAACTTGACAAACACAACCAAGGTGGTTCGACTAATCGTCTCTGATGCAAATAAAAGAATAATGTCTTGACGAGGAGGATGTGTGCGAATACAACAATGGAAAGTGAAGCGTCACGACGACGAGGAAACCAGGCCGTTAAATATTGACACAGGGTTCTTTCTATCAGGGAGCGAAGGGCGATAGGGCGTGACGAACGAGTTCTACCTCCCCCCCCCCCTTTTTTTTACGTAAAAGTATTAATTTTATACAAAGGTAGTACTTCTGCCTACTGAGCTAAGGGTCAAGGGTTCGATTCCCATCATGGCAGAAAAATATATGGGGATACGCTTTCAAAATGATTAATTAATGGCTGTTATTATTATTATTATTATTATTATTAGCACTGTGTCTTACTACCCGTTCGGGTTATACGCACTTACGCTAATGTGTAATGGTAGGGTGGTTGTGAGATGAAATGGAGGACCAACAGTTTAACGTGGAATCCGAACCACGGTGGAGGCCTGGCATTCCCCACATTCACAAGATGTCTTGTCAGAGGAAGGAAGGGTTTGGTAATCAGATAAATTTGTGCCGGGACCGAGGATTGAACCCCGGACCCCTGGCACAGAAGTCCGACACCTTACCCCTAGACCACCAGGTCACCAATGATGGCTGTTATTTATATGGATATAAAATGTAATACTGTATACGCTATATTTACATTTTAGTATATTAACATGAGGTATTTAAAGTACACTTCCTAGCCGATTGATACATCCACGACTTACGCATACACTTAATTTTATAAGAAACCACTTCGGTGGCTGCATGGTCTAAGGCGTCACTCTTGCAGTAGACTAGAATTCCGATGACGGGGAGATCAAGGTTCGAATCTCGGTCGGGTCTACAGATTTTTTTCCAAAACGACTTTCCATCCTTCTTCCACGCAAATGCGGGTACACTTCCTCAAAATATAACCTTCCTCATTCCTAAAACCATCTGCGTAATTAATACATAAGCCTATAACCCAAAAGAGTAGTAAGACGTGCCTGTAACTTTTTTTTTTTCTAGACGAGACAATATGCAGTCATTCATCCGTCAAGTCATTGATAAAGGAGAAACCACAATTTCACCAATAATAGACTTTACAGCCGTGGCTGGAATCGAATCAGTTTCTTCCTTGTATTTAAACACACGAGTTTCTTGAGTCATATGATTTGTTGTATGAATACATGAAATTAGATCTAAGCCCGTGAAACACACAGAGAAAGTTAAATTTAGAAAAAATATACCCGAATTTGCTTAAAGGGAAAAACCATTTAAGGAAAACTCCTCTCAGTACGCCCAACCAGAATTCAAATTCCAATTTCTCCATCACCGGCAAACGAAACTTGATAGGCCTGACATTGCCGATGCGGTTTACTTTCCGATAAAATCCCTGGATGTACACCTCAATCCTAGTTTGTAACCTTGGGCAAGGGGCCAGATTTCCACGGTGACAGACTTCAACAGTAAAATATAAAGACTGGGAATAATCGTGGCAATTTATTTGACACTTGTACACGCCAATCTAATAAAAACTGGACCTTTGAAGTAATTTCATACGTATACATTAGCTGGCAGCATAAACCATGCTAGATTGGGACAGCTCAACATAGGCCCCCCTATTATTTAGTCAGATTATATTTTGTTATTGAGGTTATTGAGGTTATTTAATGTGCACTTTTACAACTTAAAAATTAACGTAGAACCCACCTCACGGACGATCAACCGGTATCAGAAATCGGGTTCAGTTGCGGATTCCTGCGTTCTTCAATTGACAAAAATGAGACTGGAACCAGTGAAATAGCGTTTTTTTTTCTTTAAATTATTTTCCAACCTTATTGTATAAAAAAAGGGGGGGGGGGGTGGGGGGAAGCAGCCTCCCTGGCCTCAATCCNAAAAAAGGGGGGGGGGGGTGGAGTGAAGCAGGCTCACTGGTCTCAATTCCACTGTTTTATAATGAAGAAAGAAGACACTGCTCTGCGACGAATTGTTCGAACTCAATGGCGGCTTGTCTATTTGAGCTGCAGAGCCCAAACTAAATTTAAGGTAATTTTTTATTTTAGTTAAGGTGTTTTAAAAAATATTACGAGTTACTGACTGTAGGAGCTACTCATGTACATGTTATATATCAGGGACCACTGTAAACACATGGACTGCCTGTAGGAGCTACTCGTAGCCATGTTATATAGCAGGGACCATTGTAGCCACATGGCCTGCCTGTAGGAGCTACTCATGTCCATGTTATATAGCAGGGACATTGTAACCACCTAGCCTACCTGTAGGAGCTACTCATGGCCATGTTATATAGCAGGGACCATTGTAGCCACATGGCCTGCCTGTAGGAGCTACTCATGGCCATGTTATGTAGGAGCTACTCACGGCCATGTTATATAGCAGGGACCATTGTAGCCACATGGCCTGCCAATAGGAGCTACTCATGGCCATGTTATATAGCAGGGACCATTGTAGCCCCATGGCCTGCCTGTAGGAGCTACTCATGGCCATGTTAACCACCTAGCCTGCCTGTAGGAGCTACTCATGGCCATGTTATATAGCAGGGACATTGTAACCACCTAGCCTGCCTGTAGGAGCTACTCATGGCCATGTTATATAGCAGGGACCATTGTAACCACCTAGCCTGCCTGTAGGAGCTACTCATGGCCATGTTATATAGCAGGGACCATTGTAGCCACATGGCCTGCCTGTAGGAGCTACTCATGGCCATGTTATATAGCAGGGACCATTGTAGCCACATGTCCTGCTTGTAGGAGCTCCCCATGGCCATGTTTTGCTATAGTCGAGCTACAACTAACTCTCACGGGTCACTCGTGTTTCTTCAAGCCACTTCTATATTCATGAATATGTTTCCATACATGAATACCCAAAAGTTCGTCCGGTAGCGACAAGAGATCGGCAAGGCTAGATAAAAAGCCTTGGACAAATGAATCGTCGAAATGAGTCGAAAGATTTCAACAGGCTTCTTTTTTATTACCAACTCTATATTTTGTGTTTTATTAATAATAAAACATGAGTGTAAAATGTGACATTAGCTCATTTTCAACATAATTGCGGAAATATGAGACTAGACTTGATGAAAGAGTTTTGGATTTAGCCATCCTCTAACAAATACAGTAATTTTTGATAGACTGGCAACGGAAAATTTTAAGATATTTTAGAAATAGCGGCGAGCTTTCCTCTTTACCTTGAGATAAGAAGTTTCGTAGTTTTATTTCCCCTCTTTCTCAATGACATGACAAAGGGTGGTCGTAGGTGAAGGTCGAAAGGGATTAAAATCTTAGACATATATGAGAGGTAGTTCCAGAAAATGACACAGACTACTGCATTTTAAGCGGTGGCGCCTGACGGCGATTGATACTTTTTCGTTGAAAGAAGCGGCCGGCTTAAGCAGGTTCATTAGTCGTGTGTGTCGCTTACAAAAAGAATTTACAAAATTAAGTTTTTCAATCACACAATAATTAGGAGCTCGCTCCTACTCGTATCAGTGAATACATGGTCCAAGGCGTTAGGCTTGTAATAAACTAGATCGCTTTTGACGAGAAGGTCGAAGTGTGAATCTCGAGTGAGGTTTATCACATTTGATTTGTTAAGGCATTTCTCCCACACACCTTTCATGCTGATGCGGGTACACTTTAATAGTATTTTATACTTGTTCGTATTTCTTATAGTAGTTTTGTTTTGTCATTTTGAAGCACATCTTACTACTCGTTCGATCTATTCACATTTAATTATGTAAACTAGGTAAGAATGAGGAAGCTGGAGTTAAAAGGTAACTATACCCGTATTGGCATGAAGGGAGAGTGGAAAAACATTTAGGAAAACACGTGTTCAGCAAACTCGACCGGGATTCTAGCCCCAACTGCCTCGTCACCAGCAAATCACACTATAGGTACAAGATATTTAGTACGCGTGCATACCAAATAGGGGTTTCAGTAACATTTTTAACAATAATAAAATAATTACTACCTGACATTGTAAAATTGAATTTATCAAAATAAAACCACTTCACTTAGAAGGAAAGAGACAATGAAACTTTAGGAATTCCAAGGTTAAATAAATCTTTATTTTCACTGTCAAAGATTACATCACTAACATGAGATAATGACTCTTTTTATATTAAGGACATCATTCTAAAATTACCACTTAAATATGTAACAAAACTAACGGTGCTTGCGACACATTCCTGGAACGTTTATCTCAAAATAATTGATATATATATATGTACATACATATATACATACATATGTGTGGGGGGGAAGGGGGGGGTCAATATCACTCATAGCTCAGTAGTGGAAAGACTAGCTAGTACTAATGTAGTGCTGCCCAGGGGACGTCCGACTATGTTAATAGTGAGTACGAGGGTGTGGAACCACTGGAGACGCTTAACCTAATTTCTTAATTAACCAGACCATGATGACCTTTCGGGATAATTCCCCTTTCGGGAAAATTACCCATGGTACCAGCCAGGAATCAAACTCGGGGCCCTTAACTTCGTAGCCAGGCGCACCGACCACTAAACCACAGGGACGGTAATTTATTATTAATAATTCGGGCTCAGATGTATATGCGCTTAAATAATATTAAATGTGTGTGAAAATACGTCCTTAAAAATTTCTAAACTGTCCTATATAGTTAAAATATACTTTTAAAATACATAATAATTTGTTAAAAATATATTTTTATTTTATACATTGAAAAACATCTACTAAAAGTTACTATTATTTTGTTAAAAGATGCTATTTTATTTTGCATTTTTTATACTGCATCTGAATATAAGATTGAAACACTTCGACGGGATAAAATTGAGAAATTACTTTTTAACTTCATCACATTGTTCTAATTAACGTAAAGCAGTAGACCGTGTCAACAATCTAGATGGTATGCTTTTGAAGAAGCGCTTTATAAGAATCAATTCATTGCGCATGTTAATGTAATCTAAGCTGTTTTTCTACAAGTTCTGTCACAACCCTCTCTGAAATTCATTATATACACTTCGTTCACTTTTAGAGAAGGTGGTCTTACCTTAAGCGGTCAGTTACAGAATGACCCTATCTTAGAGGCTGCACCCAAAGCGCAACTAATAAGGTAAGATTGCTATACTTTTCAAGGTAAATGAAGTATATTTGTAAATAGCAGGTATCAATATCAACTAATGCCCAGACTCTAAATTCTCAAAGTTCTTCACTAAGCAATTTAGTAGCTTTGTTTATTAATATTGGATCCAGCAATGACCAATATTTAAACAGGTGGCAAATTAACATTGCTATAGTAATATCTTACTAATATTATAAATGCGAAAGTTTGTGTGTTTGGATGTTTGTTGCTCAATCACGTCAAAAGTCCTGAACGGATTAGAATGAAATTTTGTAGGTAGGTAGAGTATGTCCTGGAATAACATATAGGACTATTCCCAACTTTTGATTTTAAATAATAATAAATATATGATTATAATGTGATTGAAATAATGTTATTTAAGAATTTGTGATTTAATACTTTGTAATTAAAGTAAGTAGTAATTAGTGTGACATAGTTTCATACTAATAAGTAATAAATATTATGTGATTTTAGCTATGTAGTTCGAAAAAGAATATTATTTCATTCATTTATTTATCTTACTAATTTTGAAGGTAAAATTTAAAAAAAAATTAAATTTATAATTGATAACTTTTTTCTTTTATTACGAAAATTTAAAAGTGAAAATTAAAATATGGCAAAATTATTTACAGCTAGAACTGAGAAAAACACATATATATTTGAAAAAATAAAGTTTGATTTATGACCAAAACAGTTTTGTTAAAAATTAAAAGATTTTATCAATTATTGTGGGTGAAGCCACGACGGGTAAAAGCTAGTATTGTTTATAAAATTGTTTGGACGTTTGGTGTAGCATGCCCTATAGCACGTTTCCAAATGATTGGCTTGTTTGTCTTCTTAGTTATCTGTGATCAGTATCTGATTAAAGTCGATAACTCTTTTCGACCAGCTTAGTTCCATAAGTAATGTGATTGAGCGTCTTCAAGCATTCACTTTAAAAGGGCAATTGCATCTGTTACAAAGTAACTAACTCTAGTAACAGATAAGCTACATTGCTAAAAATATGTATTATATATTTTTGTTTAATGCATTATCCGTATTAATTATATAATTATATGCCTTCTTTACAGCAGCCCTTGGAATATTACGACCCTTCATGTATTTTTATGTTGCTTGCAAACCGTTACCATACATCTTAAGAAAAAAAATATTACTAAAATACCATAAGTGAAAAATATATTCTGATGGAAGAGTAGCTTAGATCCATCTCTGGTCAGATGTTTTACATCATCTGCTATGGGCTAGAGCAAGTTGTTACTTTCATTGAGCTGTCTAATCTCACTAACGTCTTACAAATATTAAAGTGTCAGAGTTATGAACGATAATAATAGTATTTTTATAATAACATACAATATAAAACCAGTCCCTGTGATGAAGGCGTTGCTGTTAGGACAGACTGAGTGATACTTTCTGGCACAATGAGAAGATCAAGGGGAAACTACCTCCCATCAGGAATTATATATAATTTATATTCAACACACCACAGAAATTTTG
>CABFVZ010002382.1:111716-121832 GCA_902151445.1 Timema monikensis | reverse complement strand
CCTTCCCAATTCCTAATCCATTAGCGTAATTAGTACTTAAAGCGTATAACCCGAACGGGTAGTAAGACGCGGTGCTAATATTATTATACTGCAATCTGTTAAGTGGTTCCATAGATCCTAAGCTACAGATTTAAATAAAACCAACCGTATCATTAACGGAGACTCAAACCATTACTGTATGTATACTAGATCCTATCAAATATAAATAAAGGCACCACAACCGGTTATGAGGTTCCATGTTTATTTAGCAACAGACAGACGTTTTTAAAAACATTAAATACATTATATATATATATATATATAATATTATTAGCAGCGCATCTTACTACCCGATCGGGCTATACGCACTTACGCTAATGTGTAATGGTATGGTGATTGGGAGATGAAATGGGGGAACTTTAGTTTAACGTGGGATCTGAACCACGGTGGAGGTCTGGCATTCCACATAATCACAAGTTGTGATCAATAGACGTCTTGTCAGAGGTGAAGGAAGGCTTTGGAAATAAAATAAATCTGTGCTGGAGCCGAGGATTGAACGCCGGACTCCCAGCTTCTAAGTCTGACACCTTACACCTAGACCACGAGGTCATCTTAAAGATAGTAAAGAACTACTAATACTTTTTTACTTAAGGATATTTACATACCAAACCTTAAAAAAGTATAGATATCAATTAAAGTGTTTTTAAACTTGTAAACCAGAAACAAAATTACTCCCTGATTTTCATTCATTTAAACCTCCCCACTCTGATATTATTATTAATACTTGCAGATGACATGACCAGTATTATTGTTTGGATTTCCAGAATTTATTTAGTAAAAAGAAAAAGCAGAAAAAAACCACATTTAACATTATACATTTAATTTATTAGAAAATGATAATAAAAGTAAATCTTAATAAATAACAATTCTATCAATCAAAGTATTTATCAAACGGATAAGATTTTATAAAATATATGTTTTTGTCCACCCGGAAATAATATAAACAATTTTAAATCAGTATTAGGACCCTTAAATTATATAAGTTATTTTTTAACTCAGCGTCTTAACAATAATGTATAAATCTTTTATATTTTATTTATTATTTGCACTACATATGTGTAATATAATAATTAATCATTAATAAATTCATAATTAGCTATTCAAAGTAATAAAGATTCTGAAAATAGGGAAACCGGCTTTATGTTACTATTTAAAACCAATAAATGTCGGTAGCACTGCTGCCAAAATAATGCGTGGTGTGGTTAAATCTTTAGCAGCTTAAAAAAGAAGGCACTTTATTAATGAGACTAAACATAATTAATTAGCTAAGTATATAACGAATAATTTGTTTTATTATGAAGGGAACAAAAAAATAAATTAATTTAGTTGATCGAACTATTTGAACATCGCAAAAAGACATAACCCCTCCCCCATCACTCCCTCCCTACAGGCAAGAAATAATTATAGGACTTAATCCTTTCTCTAAATCCGGCCTTGGGCGTAGCTAGGCAAACTATCCTGCAGTCGTGTGTGGAGCTATAGCATACCACGCTGGCTGATTGAATAAGTTGCTACCTTACAATCTCGACGGAGTGTACATCGGGTCCGGGTATAATACATCATTTGACCATTTACTTCAATTACATTTATTTCACAGGCTAACACATGATTTTGTATTAGTAAATATGGTATTATGTTATTACAGTGGAGCCTGACTAATTCAAATTTCCGTAATGCGAAATCATCTTTAATTTGAATTTTTCACCCATTCCCGTGAATTTTGTATTAAAACAGTGTTAAAAAAATCGTTGATAGTTCGAATTTTGATTTGGTTAATTCGAACTTCTCGTAAGTTTTAATGTACTGTGCAGTATTGTTTTTCTACTTCTAGTTTCGGCGCCGTGTTGTTCTATTTTTTGAAACAGGGGAGGTGACAATGGAATACGATCAGTATCCATATTCACACCCCTACCATTCCCCCCCGCTCAACCATACGTTTTTGTTTACACGTACAGTTCTGTACTCAGTGTCAAACCTCTCGAGTGGTTACGTGCGTTGTTCTTAGTGATTCGGTCTTAGCGATATTCTTGTGACGCGCGAGCTTATTTTGTTTAGTACATCTGTACAGTAGTGTGTGTGTGTGTGTGTCGTGATTTCACTGTCCAACAATCCACAGTCCTATAAATCATTAACTTTGGCCGAAAAAGTGGCGGTGATAATGGAAGTGGAAAAGTGAATTCATTTTAATAAACTTATTTAAAAGAGAAACAATAATAGCTCTAATAATAAAATAGCACATATGACTCGGTGAATGGATGCAGTTGAAGCTAAGGGATTATGCAATAAGAGATGAATGTAGAGAAAGAATGTTAGTGAGGATGTATTAAGTACAGAGTTGTTATTTTTTTTTAGCTATATACACATTTTTTTGCCTACCCCGTAAGGGAATGGCGTCACTATGTATGTATTTATGTGCGTATGTATGTATGTATGTAAGTTTTATATATATATATGTATATATGGGAGTATGTATGTATTTATATGTGTTTATGCAGGTATGCATTTATGTGTGTGAATGTGCATGTACAGTACATACATACGTATCTATATATGTATAAAATTATGGTTAAAGGTTAAAAATATATGGTTTTTAATATGAAGTTTGGTGGTGAGCCAATAAATAAAAAAAAATATTTTTATTCATAAAAATCCCAAAAATTATAAACGCTTGATTTAACAATTATTGGTTTTAAATTGTTTTGGCTTGCTATATGATATAATATAAAATTGTAAGATTTACATTTATTTATTATAAATACGTATTTAGTTGTCAATTTAAAATACAATATAAATATAATAATTAATAAGCTGTAAAATATAATCGAGCTTCTAACTACTTCTGATTTTCTTTCCGTACAATTTAAAATATTCTACATGACACAGTAAACATTGCATGCGGAAATAATGTGAACCACTTGAAGAATGACGTCATAACGTCATCAGTCGTTATTTTGACGTTCTGGCGTATGCACTTCATTTAGCTTACCGAGGGGGGCGCGTAAGTTTGATAGTTTAGGACTTTCAGTAGTATTGTGTAGAATGTTTTTAATTTATTTTCCCCTCTTTTGACAAACATTACGGATACCTAGTCAACTTTAAATGCAAAGTACGTAAAGTGTTCTTAAAATGGCTTCAAATAAGATTGCTAACCAACTATTCACAGTGAAGGATGCGAAATTATCGCAAATGTAATTTATGTTTCTGAGAGTGAAAAAATATCTGGACACTATAAGCACCCTGTTGAAATAGTTACATAAATTGCAGCAGAAGCTACAGGAAAATCAGAACGTACTTTTTTTAAATTCGAAAGGAGAGAAGTACAACAATTGGGACACAAACTAAACTTTCAACTCTAGGGAAAAAAACACAAAACCAGCAGCAAAAAAATTGTTCTTGATGGTTTTAACTTGTGTCATTCAACGACTTATATAGAGGTTATACATTGTTAATAAGGCAGTACCAACTTTAAATAAATTATAAGCCGTAGTAAAAGAAGAAATAATTACATTAAGAGGAAAGAAACATTGAGAAGATCATTGAAAAAAATAGGGTGTAAGTTTAAAAAGTGTAAAAATAAAAGACTAGTTTTAAATGAGCAAAACGAAATAGTTGCATGGAGGGTTAGATATTTAATAATAATGAGAGAAAATTATAAATTAGGGAACAAAAAACGTCCTGAGGTATATCTTGGTGAAACCTGTATTCATCCCTCGTACACTGTGGGTAAATGTTGGCAAGACCCAGAAACAACCGGAGTATTGACAAATGATGGTGCAGGACAGAGGTGGACTATTGTCCATGCCGGTTAAGAGCAGAGATTTGTATCAAATACATTTCTGATTTTCAAATAAAAAACCAAAATTGGTGACTCACACTGAAATGAATTTCGAAAATCTTTCCAAGGTGGCGAAAGAAAAACTTATCCCCAACCTTTCTCAAAATAGCCAAATTGTAATGGACAATGTACTGTTCAAATAAATAAGCCACCAACAATGGGATCACAAAAGGCTGGAATGCAGTTGCGGTTGGACACAAACGGTATTGAATATGAGGAACAGATGACGAAATGTGAGCTCTTAGAGCTAGTCCACTGCCAACGTAAGTCTCCCAAATTTTACAAAGATAATTTATTCGAACAACATGGCCACAGTGTTATTGGGTCATCTTCATACCATTGTAACCTTAATGATATAGAATTGATATGGAACATGGTAAAATCACGAGTCAAGGCAAATAAGGATGCTCAAAGCAAAAATTTAATAAAAGAAACAATCAACAGTATCACTGAGAAGGAGTGACAACAGGATATATCACACGTTAAGAAAGAAGAAGTTAACTACTGGAAAAATGATGGTCTGACAGAAGAAGAAATAGAACAAGTTTTTACTTATTTTGGTGATGAAAGTGACAGTGACAACAGTAGTACGTCAAGTAGCTACGGTAACAGCACTGACGGACAAATAACAGGTGCCGAGGAGTTAATTTAGTATTTAACATAAGTTAGAACTACTTAAGTAACAGAAGTGTCATATTTGCCAAGTAGCACCACTTATATCCTCTTTTCCATTTGGTACTGATTGTACTAGAGAACTATGGGTATCTCCTCTCACCCCTTGACCTTTCATACTATGCAGGGGTGGCTAACTCGTGGCAGGTGAAAACAGTTTAGCTGGCACACCTACAGTCACAGAATATAACAATAAAAAATTTTACAAACAAATAAATCACCTAATTGGGCCAAGTTAATACATTTCTAAAATGTTAGGTCTATTAAGTTGGCCATCTCTGCTGTATTGTTTCTCGCTACTCAAGCTGTCTCTTCCCCTTCTGATACACCCAAACCCAGTGGCGTTTGGTCAATTCTGGACAGAGGAAAACAATGAGGCTATAATAAAGGGGGATCATTGTTTAATTTATTGGAAGCTCACATTGGTCCTTCTTTGTTTTGTTTTTTGTATAGTTAAAAGTATTATGGGTAAAAAAGGAAGGGGGTGACACAAGCTATGCATGGAATAAAACAAAGTAATTGATCTTAGAAATGTTACACAAGCATTAAATTATATATTTATTTAAATAATAATTTTAACTCTAACTCAAGTAAAAATAAATAAATAATAATAACAATACTAATAATAATAATAATAATAATAATGGTCAATTTACGATTGCCGAAGTTTTCTCTTGGGTTGTGGCCTGCAAATGAGTATGACCTATGGTCTGCCTTATAATAGCTTTGAATCTGGATTTATTCTACCCTACATTGTCGTTAGTAAATAGTAAGGTCAACTATATAATTTTCCGCCAACCCAACAAACCGATAACTACCATTAACTTCCATATCATTGAGTATTGAAACGTCAAAGTTTTTAAAAATATATGTTGCCTGAAGATGAAATGGGTCTGCCTGTTTCAATTATTTTATTTTTATCGTCAAAGGCCCAGGACAAAAACTATGCTTCAAAATATGACTTACGAGTTTGGACACAGCAGCCCTCCTCTTTCACTATTTCACTTGTTGACGCATTCGTCATTCTACTACTGTATGCAAAGAAACAAACCGCATCCCTTGGAGGATCAAACAAGCGTTAATATTCTGTAAAATAAAACTAAACTTACGGTGAATGGGTGATAAATACTTTTATTTTGTAAATTAGTGCCCATATTTATATCTAGAAATAATAAATGTTTTTAAAAACAACCTAAAAATAAGACTTTAACAATATTAAACCTAAAATTACTATACACTAATCATATCACCGACTGCGCTGATACACGCCAAGGGAGATGCTGCTTCCCTTCCTCGATGAGGGCCGGATAGACCTTGAAACAAATGATTAATGGAATAAAGAGCGAGTGAGACCAGCTGGATGGCCGGTCACTCTGAGAAAGAACTGCTTGCTCTAAGAAAGAAGATCTATCACCTCAACTCAGTATACTTGATGGAGAGATTTCTAATTATAATACATTGTTTTAACTTTATTTTTCTCCTATTTTCTTCATTCCTTTTTTAATTTTTTGGAAGCTTTAATTGAATAAACGCTTCTGACAACCCCTTCTTCCCTTTCATTTGCCACCCTGATTAGTCCAGCAGTCAAGGACACATTCCTCAGTCTGCACAAATCTCATTTTTATGCTCAGTTTGTTTTTTGGTGCCGAACTGACTGGTGCGTACTGTGTTATCCTCCACTGTAAAATATTTATTTTTATATAGCGATTCACTTGCCGTTAGTGTCGTATCGTAATGGCCTAAGGTAAGCCATCTACTCACAAAAGGAAGTACGAAGACAATTTTGCTCTTCGGGAGTTTGATAGTAAATGGGAACAACAGTTTTTATTTACAAAGTGAAATTCTTCTAATTATTTGTGGATCTAGTGTTGCAGTTCCCAAAAAGTTTAATTTAAACCAGAACTTCAAACAGATGAATCCAGATATTAACATAAAATATCCAATTGGCTCAGCATTAAGAACAGAGTTTGTAAATAAAAAGAAAAATTCACTGACTGGGCAGAAAATGCTTTTTAAAACAAAAAAGGATCAGTTGATGAAAATGGTCCAAGATTTCTTATGAAATAGCCCTCATCATTGCTTGAAATAAAATCCATACTTTGAAGGAAAATAGATAATAAAGCCAAGTCTAATAGCCTTTGCAAAAGTCACTGAAGATCCTAAAGTAATTAAAATGGTAGATGACGTTGCACTTTCAAGAAATAAATCTATGTGGTGGACGTTAGCAAACAAGTAGTTTAGTGTATCAATACTTGTAAATACTTTTCCATGGCCTTGAACGAGAGCTGCGATATAAGAGACACTGCTCAACTTTGTGTTTATGTGCGTTGCATCAACGAGCGATTTGATATTTCTGAAGAGTTTATAGGCTTTCCCCAGTTAATTTTATTAGAGGAGAAGATATTTTGAAAGAAATTAAATTCGTTATTGAAAACAACAGTTTAGATTGGGATGAATTAGACTGTGTTTGTACGAATGGGGTCCTGGAAATGAGTAGTAAAGTAAAAGGTTTTGTAACTTTGTTGGAAGTTTGTTTGAAGCATAAAGTTTTTAAATACCACTGCATTATCCATCAAGAAGACCTTTGTACTGAAGACATTAAATTCTCTTGAGTACTCGATCCAGTGGTTCGATGTGCAACAAGATCCAAGCTAAGACGCTCAACAGAAGGAAATTCCTTGAACTTCTTAAATAGATATCGGAAGATAAATACCATGGTGAGTTTATGCTTCATTGTAGTGTCCATTAGTTGTCGCAACAAAAGGCGCTTGAAAGATTTTTTTAATTCAAAGGGTAATGTTCTGAAGTTTTCTGGAAGAAAATGAGGAACTACCTGATGAATGTAAGATTTTCAAAAATGAAGAATGGCTATGGCATAAAGCTTTTCTGACGGACATTATGGGTTACCTTAATAAATTGAATCAGCGTTTGCAAGGTAAAAATAACATTTTTACTATCCTTTTTAGATCCATTCGTGCTTTTAAAGTAAAGCTCACTCTGCTGGATCATAATATTTATCAGAATGAGCTCTTCCATTTTATTCTAATTAAAAAACTTTCCAAACAGGTTATTTCCGATTTGAAATACTCTTTTGAAACTAGATTTTCAGATTTTCAGCATGAGAAGAAAAATGTTCAAATTTTCCTGAACCCTGTTTAGATTTCTATGGAGGAAATGATTCCCTACTCTTTTGACGTACAAATTGAAATTCTTGATATTAAGAACAACGCTGAAATTCACAGCAAGTACAAGGAAGTACTCGGGAATCCAGCCAGGCAAGAATTTTCCATCTTCTGGAAATGCCTCCTCTCATGTCACTCACTGCCCTTTCTACGTACATATGTGAGCTAACATTTTCACTTATGAACTAGGTCTAAAATAAGTACCGTTCAGTTCTCAATTATAAGCATATAAACCTTATTCTTCATGCTTCTTCCAAAACAATTCCAAATATTAATGAACTCACTAACGTTAAAGAGATCCAGAAAATTATTGTGTTTTCTATTAGAATTTAGTTGCATTATCAATGCTGTTTTTGTTAACCATCGTTCATAGAATAAAATCATAGTGTGTGAGCAGTGTACGGTAGCTGTAGATTATTATTGGAATGAATATTCTTGAAACATGTACTTTTTCATTATAAGTTAAATATTTTATGTAGGGTTTTTCATTACTTTTTTTTATATCTTATCTGAGAAACACAGAAATAACCAAAAACTCCTAATACAATCAGCATTACATTATCAATTTTTAAATGGTTCTTATTTATTATTGGGTATATTTTTCTAAAGATGTAAAGTTAGGTTAGAGGTTTTGAGGTGGAGTGGCATGCCAAGGAGTCTTAGTGCAAATAGTGGCATGCCAAGGAGTCTTAGTGCAAATAGTAGCACGCCAGAAAAAAAAAAAGTTGGGCATCCCCACTCTAGAGGCTAGAGCGATTGCAGCGCTTGACCACGAGATGGAATGTTTTCTATGTCGAGTCATAAATAGTTAATCTCTTATTGTCAAGGAGTAAGAGAAGGATTTAT
This sequence comes from Timema monikensis, assembly GCA_902151445.1. Classification (NCBI taxonomy): domain Eukaryota; kingdom Metazoa; phylum Arthropoda; class Insecta; order Phasmatodea; family Timematidae; genus Timema; species Timema monikensis. The sequence goes on along the minus strand of CABFVZ010002382.1, from coordinate 113,258 downwards.
TCGTGAACCAGTTAGTTTTTATTTAATTCAATCAAAAAAGTATCCTATATATAGTTTTTTTAGGAGAAAGGTTTAAACATAATTTTAAGATTTAGACAATAAGTTAATGAATTAAACAGAAAATATAATAATGTCAAATTTGATAAATGGTAATTTGTCATGTATTAAGAAATAAATCAAAATAAAATTAGTTCAGGTAAGATTTGCAATTATTTTTGTTTAAGGTGCACGATATCGAGTTTGCCCCCAACTTGGAGTATGTGTTCAAGCAAACACTGCCAGTGTTACAAGAAGCAGTTAAAGAGGGCAAGGTGAGGTATCTAGGTGTGACGGGCTACCCCGTGTCAATCCTCCAACGAGCAGTGGAGAGCAGTCCAATTAAGTTAAATGTAGTCCTCAGCTACTGTCGGAATACACTCATCGATGACTCTTTATCAGAAATCCTTCCACTCCTGCAGGTAAGAATCTGTTGCTATAATCTTAGAATTATTATTTAAATAACTATACGGTATATTTAGACTAATTTCAGCTCAAGCTTAACAGATTTGGAAGGTTGTACTGGTAAATCTACTTAAGAACAGTCCGCATGCCATATTTATCTATTTATAGCTTTAAACCTCCATTATGGTTTGATGAATACGTTTCCCTCACTTTTGGTGATTTTGTGTCTAGGTTTTATTTAGTGATCACGTTTTGAGGTTAGGTTTGGTTTTGTTGCATTTATACCGATATACTCCTTTTTTCTCAAAGCATTGACTAAATTGTAAGATTGATTCAGCTCCAGTGAAAACATTATATTTGTTAGTTTCATTTCAAATTTTTACTAAGCTGATGTAATGTTTAACATAATGAGCGTTGACTTTAAATCTTAGTTTCTGAATGGAATGTTTAAAAATATATAATAATGAAACCAGTAGTGTGAGACTAGAGGGCAGCTGTAAATGAGATCAACAAGGGTTATCTGTTGAATTCACCATCGGCCATAAAAAAACAACAACTAAAAGACGGTGTTTACGCTGTCATGACCCCTAATAACATGAATTGGTATTCCTAAAATAATTATGTAACCCTTTATGGATGAAACCAAAATGAAGACATACAGTGTTACAAAGCATACAGAAAATGGTCTATTAATTAAAGTATATTAATAACCACAATTAGTAGAATGAAAAGGCTGGGTCTGGCTCACTTTTTAAGGAAACAAGATATTACCTCCCTCTTCATTCTCCCACTCCACCCCTAGGCAAATATCAGTAAAGAACCTTATCCCCCCCGACAACTCGACCCCATTCCCCTCCTATCCTCGCAAACCTTATACCAATGAACATTAAGTGCCCCCCCCCCCCCAAGACTTATAGCTAACAATCCTCTACCGAATTTATGAATATATCTAAGATGGCAAAGCCCTACTCCCGCCTTATCCTTAAATTATTATTAGCAACGCGTCTTACTACCCGTTCGGGTTATACGCACTTACGCTAATGTGTAATGGTAGGGTGATTGTGAGATGAAATGGAGGACCTACAGTTTAACGTGGAATCC